>JAPERH010000519.1:0-23962 GCA_030411535.1 Beauveria australis
CCCCCCCCGGGGGGGGGCCGGTGAGGAGGAGTTGTGATGCCGAGTAAGCGAGCGAGAAATGAAAGAGAAAAGGCAAGGCCGATGGCTTACGGTAAATCGGCAAATGAGAGAGAAAAAACGGGGTTTAACAATGCTGGGGGGGGAAAAAGCAGATGGCGGTAATTTCAAACGAGTGAAGTTGTTGGGGGAAAGGAGGAAGGGAACAAGGAGAGAAAACAGAGGAGGACCGGGCGACGGATCGTCAAACGGAAGGCGGCTCGTAGCGGTAAAAATGGCGGCGGGGCGTCTGGGGCGGTGCCGAGGTCGGAGACCCGTGAACTCCGGTCCGGTCGGGGGGGTCACGTCACGATAAGTAATGGGTGTAATTTGACGACGGAGAATATACATGTATGTTAATCATTGTAGGCGGTACCTTATTCTTTTTTTGTTCCTGTGCTTTTTCCGTATCTATTTCTTATTTCAGATGTGTGCTGTGTGCCTTGTATGGAAAGATATACTCGTGTGCTGAGATGCCATGGAGAGATCTGCCGCTATGGCCGCACAAATACCGATCAGATGGACAAGAAATAAAAAAAAGCCCGACTTTTCACATGTTTACCCGCACAACAGCAGCATCGTCACAAGTATACACGGGTATGCCTAAGCTTGGAATTTACATTGCCTTCCAGGTGTGCAGATGTCGACTTTCTCCGAGGCGAAAGCATGAAAGCATGTATCAACTAACAAAGTTGACATTCAGCTTCTTTTAGACTTGCATGTCGGGAGCTACGTAGCCAATTGAGCTTCAATCCGTTCCTGGAACGTGGTAGACACAGTCACTGTTCCCGCCACAAACCAAAGCTGTATTGCAGCACCCTTTTGACTAACTAATAGCTCAAGACTTTTGTTCTTGTACCGATGAGATAAAAGGGACTTGTCGCTCAGAGCAAACAAGGTTTAGCTCAGCCGCAGCCTTCCGGCTTTGCTAAATTCGGCTAACGAGGACACGAGTCAGTGGCCGCCAGCCTCGTCCACCTTTGCAGCCACGAGCAAACAAGGTAAAAGTACAATGCTAAAAAAACAATCGCAATGAGAACAATCATGAATATTGAAAGTTATGGTATACAATGGAATAAGTATATTTAGGAGGATAAGTAATACAATGATACAAAACAATGATACATCTATGGACGGCATTCAGCGACCGCCCTAGTTCGCCAACGTATTCACTTTTAATGTTTTTTTAAGAAACAATTGCGAGGAAATAATGGAACGAATAAGTCAATCTGGGAACAAGATACAGCATGAGCGATAGGAGCAGATTGCTGAGGTTGAGTTAGTTGCCGTTTTTTAGATGACGCAGGCATCTTCATCTCTCTCGTTGAAGTACAAATAGGCTGTTTGCGCTGCTCCGAATTTAGGAAAGACAGAGGTTCAAATACTTAGCACTCATGTCTGTATCGTAACTTAGCTTCCTAGTATGAATTATAATCCAAGAAGTAACCTGTTGCGGCACTGTCATGACAGAGACTAAGCTATCTAGTCCTAAACCACAAATATAAGTAATGGCTTATAAAGCAAAGCACAAATCACCCATTGATGTTTTACTCTAGTATACTTGGCTATTATACTTAGCTAGGACAATTTTTATTTATAGCTTTCAAGCATTTCCGGTTAATCCCGTGCCGTGCTCCCCCCGCCGAATCAACGCAGATCGCGTACCGGGTATCGGGTGACCATGATCGCAGCTGGGATGACGCCGAGATGTGCCGACACCACCGTGCAACCTTGTAGCTCCTGTAACCGCAGGTTTAAATGTCAAAATTGTTAAAGAATGCAACATGTTTAAACTAATTACTCGGAAGAAGAACATAACTAGACTACGCCGCACATCGCAATGCAGGAAAGTAGACGCATGGTCCTTTGGGCGTGACCAACTTTATTCGACTCTTTTGTCGATGCTGAGAATACGCACATCTTCTTTCCCTGTGCAACGCGGGTCAAAGTTATTCTCAGCAGGCACTGAGACAAGCAATTGCTTTTACATTAACCTTGTGTGGGTGGAGAGCGGCCCGGCCCTTGGCCCATGCTTGTTTGCGGGACAATTCACCATCTGACAAAAAGTACACCGGCCGACTACGCGCTGGGATCTCATGCTTCTACTGAGTACGGCGGGAGCCACACAAGGACTTTATAAGCGAATCGCGTCATCCGCTTGGATGCTGCAGCGGGCTTTGAGGGGGAGCTCAGAGGACGGGAAATATTGGTCTGCCTGTTCCAGTGAGCGACAACATTAGGAATGAACGTGCGGCGGCATGACGAGGAGAACAGAGGAGTGAAGGCGAGGGTGTGTAGTTATCTGAAAGCATCTGCTAAACTGGTGTCTGCAGTCAGAGTCTCGGCTTGTCTTGTGAGACGAGTTGTCTCGGCTGGTGCAGAAGCTTGTGTGGCAGCGTGCGGAGGGGGACTCTCCGCATGTCTTGGCTGTGCTGTCACGGCATGGCACGGCATGTCACGGCGGGAGGCGACATGAGCAACAAACATTGCATGCCTGTCTCTTGACCACAGCTGCGCACGCAATCGACGAATGGAGTGAGTCATTGGGCATCTCTCGCAGCGTTCCCGACGTTGCAGTACATTGTCTTGCACAGACTGGTTGCAGACTCAATTTGCCATGATGCGTTGGAATAGATGCAATGAAACCTCGAGTCTTCAGACGGGACAGTTGTTCTGGTAGCCTGATGAATGATGTGGTTGGATTGGGTTTCGGAGCCGAAGACAGACAGACACGACGACTCCGTGAAACCTGTCGCTTTCCTGCATATAGCTGCGGGTGCCATACTATCTGACGTGCTTGGACAGTGTATATCCGCTAGTAGGTTGCACAGGTATCTGGGAATAAACGCGCTTCGTCAGGTAATTGGGTGTCAGCAGGGTGAATAGAGAGATACGAGGTGAGCCATCCAAACCGCGCTCTCTCGCTTCGCTGTAGCCTGTAGCCTGTGAGCGGTGCAGCTCACCACGAATTTTTTTTGACTCGATCCTGTGAAAGGATAAGCGCTGTCATGGTCTGTGTGCTTTGGCGAGTAGCGAGTGTAACTTGGAATCATGTCAGTCTGCCAACAGGTGTTGTAAGTAAGGCTACGGCTTGTCGTCATAATAAGTCTACTTTGCAGACCTCTTTAAATACCTCCAGCCAATTTTTGGAATACCTTGCGTTCTGTGGTGTTCAAACACCGAATTGGCCGAGAATAATCCAAGGCTCACATAGCAAAGCACCTATTCTTCTAAATTCTGATTCGATGTTGTTGTCATTGAGTGTATTGGCGAGTGTCTCGTCAGTAATGGCGAGATATTCGAGTTTTAAGACGTCCCCCAGAGCATCAAGAATCTAGCGAGGCTCGAAGCATTGAATGCCGCTTGACGACGGTGACTCTTGGCGACATGAGACTTGGTTGGTAATGTCAGTGATGAAATTCTTTCTTGAGGACAGAGCAACGAAGTCGATCAGTACGCAATCGATTATAAACACAATTTCTTCTTCCTCAGCATCTGGAAGGCGTGAATTCCGGGCGCAAATGGAGCCATCGCGGCGGCATTGGAGCCCTGAGCGATCGACATCGTATTCTCGCCCCGCCTCTGCCATTGGCAAGCCAACATTCTCCTGAACATCTTTCAATGCGCATCCCAACAATGAATCTCCAGGAACGTTGTCATCATCCCATTGTTGCGCGTGAAAATGCACGTTACAATCAAAAGTGTCGCGACAGGGTGTTGGTGGTCACGTTGCTGACCTGGTCGCGTTGGTGTATTCCTCTCCTCTCACTATCCGTAATGTGGACGTTGGTCAAAGTCAAAACTGGGATCGCCGCCCGGAGCATTCGCGTTATCGTACATTATTGGGCTGCTACCTGCCGAAATGGGTTGTCCCTGAGCTACTTCGTACTAAGTAGTTGGGTAGAACTTGGTTGTAAACGCTTCTTTGTTATAAGGTTTACAACTATTTCATGGCGTAAAAGCCCGTCTTAACGCTTGGCCACGCCTGCGGCAGTTCGATGCAACGTTGCCGTCCAGGGCTCCCGTCCCATTCAATAATACAGGTACGTTTCCAATACTTGCTGCAATTGAGTAGTAGCGAGTACGGGCGCAGTACATATAAATAACTGTGCATCTGTAAGAACACTCGTGCAAACATTATCTCTAACAAAAAGCAGATATCTTTTGTGCAGAATCATCTCCCTACCAATGACTAAATATTCGTACCTCCTCTCAGCCATAGGGCTGATGTCCAGTACGTTGATCCAACACGGCCGAAGCTTTGGCCTCGATTGAATGACTTCGGGTTGGATTGTCTAACTAACTAGTGGTCAGGCTTGGCCCAGTGTCAGCTTATAGGCATACCAACAACACCATACACGCAATCTGATGCCGTCTTTTCGCTCAGCCAAGTAAAGCAAATCGTCGTCGACTCGGCCTATGCGCAGCAACGAGATACTGCGGGCCAAACTCTCATTCCACCCACACTACGCGAGTTTGCCGATACCTTTGCAGATGATTTGAAGGCAATCAATGTACATGTCAGCGTTGTTGAGGGCTCTCAAAATTCGGTCGGCGGCATATTCCTCACCCTCGGCAACTCCACCAGTAGCCGAGATGCGGCCGGTCGGCCAACTTCGGAGGGTTATCAACTCACTACCGCCAGTTCGGGCATCACCATTGCCGGTGCGAGTCCCTTGGGAGCGTGGTGGGGGACAAGGACAATCCTGCAACAGGCTATTCTCAAGAACAGCTCCATTGCCACCGGTACCGCCGTCGACGCGCCTGGCTGGGGCACTCGTGGCATGATGCTTGACGCTGGTAGGCATTTCTATCCCAAAGACTTCATCACAGACCTGTGTGCGTACATGTCCTTTTTCAAGCAAAACACCCTTCAGCTACATCTCAGCGACAACGTCATCGCGCCAAAGTACAACCAAGATACCTTCAGGGCCATTTACGCTCGATTCCGGCTATGGTCTGACAGCGAGGTGGCCAAAGGATTGAACAATTACCTCAACGAGTCATATACGCGCCAAGACTTTGAGGAGATACAGAACAAGTGCGCTTCCAGGGGCGTCACAATTCTACCCGAGATTGAGGCTCCGGGGCATAGCCTCGTGTTTGTCCAGTGGAAGCCGCAAATTGGGTTCAATGGAGACTTCAGTCTGCTCAACATTTCGCACCCAGACACAATACCTACTCTCAAGACTGTATGGAACGAATTTCTACCATGGTTTCACTCCAAGGTTGTGTCTATTGGCGCGGATGAGTACCATGGGTCCGTGACGGACTACAACAACTATGTCATTGCCATGAATGACTTGATCGGCAAGGCGGGGAAAAGAATCAAGATCTGGGCCACATTCCCTCCAGGAAAGAGTCAGGTCACTAATGAGATCCCAACCAATGTTTCCATCCAGCATTGGTCATATTATTTCGACAATCCTCTGAATGACTACATCAAGAACAACTACTCCGTTACAAACTCGGACGAGATGTATTACGTCGTGCTCAAGTGCTGCGACTACTACAAGTCCATCAATCTCAACACCGTATTTGGCGGCGACCCTGCCACCGGTGGCGCATGGTATCCCAATATATTCAGCAACAAAAATTCCTCAGACAACGCTGCCCGTTCTGAGCGTCTCCTGGAAGGTGCGATTGCTCCTCTATGGAACGACCGTGGTGCGAATACCAGTGTCTACTCGGAAGCCTATTACGCCTGGCGGGATGGTATACCCGCATTGGCTGACAAGCAATGGGGTGGCAGCCTGACCAGAGACCAGTTTCAGACCGTTTTCCCCAAACTCGTGGGCCAAGCTCCAGGCCAAAATCTTGAAAGAACTGTCCGTTCTCAAGGGAGCTCCATCTTTGAGTACAACTTTATCGGTCAGGGAAAGACGATCCAGGATCTGTCGCCCAACAAATATGACGCGACAACCGACTGCAAGCGGACAGCGACGACTGTTCTCATCACGCCGCAGTGTTCACTAACCACGCCTCTGGATTCTAAAGGAAGAGACTATACTCTGTCAATGACGATTCAGGTCGACAAGCTAAACGACCCGACAAACACAACTCTGATTGCTGGTCGCGACTCTGTTCTCATGCTCACCCCAAATCTCACCCTCTTCGCAGCTGGCATCTATTACCGCCTCAACAGCACTATCCCGCTGAAGCAGAGGGTCGGACTCAAAATCATCGGACGCGGAGCACAGACGTTTGCTACGATTGGAGGCGGCCAAGAGCAGGAATTCATTACTGTGATTGGTCGCAACGAGGAAGCGTTGATCCCAGCGCCCATGGCAATTGAGGCACCGCTCAAAGCCGTGACTGGATGGACTGGAGAGGTTATTGGGTTCAACCTGACCGATAAAGCCTAGTGTAGCTAGCCGTCTAATGTTCTCAAAGGGTTTTTTAACGTCTGAACCGAAGATCCCACTTTGCTGCTCAACCGCTTTTTCCATATCTGCTCAGGCGGTACTGCGTTGACTGAGGGGGAGCTTCGATCAACTACTTGCGTACGTCAGCCTTTGGTGTAACTACTGATAACTAACGTTAGTCAACGTGATGTGGCAGTAAAAAGGCAACCAGGCCTTGCATAAGTTCACCCATAATTCACAAGTCACGAATTCACAAGTCACGAATTCACAAGTCACGAATTCACAAGTCACGAATTCACAAGTCACAAGTTCACAAGTCACAAATTCACAAGTCACAAATTCACAAGTCACAAATTCACAAGTCATCCGCCACCAAAAGCCACCCGCCCCCAATTGTTCCTGCCTCGAAAACTTCACTCCTTTACAGCTCATTGACCTGTTTAAACATGAATTGCGACTACAGATGTTTCTTGTGTGGGGTTGGTATTGGGAGCGCACCACCGTCAGCCTCAGAAGACTGGTTGCGCGAGTATCGGATAGGTGAGCAAACTCGCCTCTCTGCCCTGCATTCCTACTCACACCAACGCTACTAGTTTATCGCGACGGCACTGATGCTTTTGTCACTGGCGTGGGATCCTTTGACGGTCATCCTGGATGGCACGCGCCTAGAGACCCGCTGCAGCGATGGGATATCATGTCCGAATCAGACGACGAGCTACACGTACTAGTTATGTGCCAGGAAGATATCAATGGTCGCCACGGCCTCGTCCTCCACAGCGCATGCTGGGATTTGTTAAACAAGGCATGCAAGCCTGTTGGGCCGTCTCTAGAGCGACTACTGTCAATATGCGAGTCACTTCCATTCCCGATATGGTATAACGGAGTGAGTTCGCTAAGGATGGGATCAATGCTATACAGCGAACCACTACTCCGTAGTGCTATAATACCGCGGAGTGCCGCTATAGTGCCGCCGTAATTCTGTATTACTACCATTCTAGTTCCGCTATAATGCCGCCATAGTACCGCCATAACGCCGCCACAGCATCGCCATAATGCGTCAGAGAGCCAACTCCCGAGTATAAGTACGAGCTATTATCCAGCTCAGATATTCTCCATGTATTATATACCTAGCAAAAGAATTTTCAAAATGACTGAAAAAACTGCTCTTCTTCTCATCGATCCGCTCAACGAGTTCCTACATCCTGACGGACAAATCTATCCCCTGCTACGGGAGAGCCTCAAAGCGACAAGCAGCGTAGAGAATATTCGGCGCCTGGTCGCAGAGTCAAGACGGCTCAGGGTACCAGTGTATTACTGCCAGCACCAACTCACGGCTGAAGGGCACTTTGCAAGCTGGAACCACAAGTCGAAGAGCCAGAAAGGTATCGAGAAGACGGGCTCTTTAGGTTGGGAAGTTTTGGCGGACAGATATACAAAGGTCTGGAGCCGGACCCAAGAAATGGCGATGTCGAGGTATCGCGTCATTGGAACAGCAGGTCCGTACTCCGTACACTTGATGACGCAGGTGAATGCGACCGCTTTTGGTGACTGGTGGCCATTGACATGTTACAAGTTCATTTGCCAACACGGATCTTGATTACCAACTTTCCCAGCGAGATATTACACATGTTGTATGCGCTGGTATGGTTGCAAATACATGTCTGGAGTCCACGGCTCGATACGCCGTTGAGCTGTGAGTGACTTGCACCTCGCCATCAAAGATTGTCGAGTACAGGCTAATGGTACAATGACAGCGGGTATCACGTTACAATCATGTAAAGTTCTGCTTGCATTGATATTTTTTTGTTCCTAGAGCTAATCGACTCACAGAAGCGATGCGACTGCTGGATTCAGCATTCAGCTCAAGGACGTTGCCGAAAAGATTGTCTGGCCAACTATTGTGGACGCCGTTTCCACGGTTGAGGAATGGTCGCAAAACATAAAGGTCAAGCGAGAAGATGGCAAAGCGCAGCTTTAGGCCCCTCCAGAATAATTTCAACAATGGCCGACGCACTAGTTGCAGCCACTCAGTAACTTGTTCATCTTTGCCTTGTTCGCTGCGTTTCTCATTATTGTCACCGGTAGGCTCGCGCTTCTGGCGCGACACGTGCGGTTGAGATTCGTGTAGCCTCAGTCTCGACACTTTTTCTTGGCTCATCCGGGATCAATGCGCGCCGATGGTGAAGAGTGGTGGGAAGTAGAAGAGTTGGTGTTTGTACACGGAGCATTTCTAGATGACCCCCACCATTGCGGATCATCGTCCGGCCCGCTACAGCAGCGGAAATACGCCCAAGTAGCTACAAAAAAGTGTGTTGGATGGCTGTATAATTTTAGAAAGACCAATTGGACATTGTCCTCTTTCTCAGGGCACCTATATGTCTTCTGATTTGGACATGTTGCCAGCTGCTTTCTAGCACCATGTGCCACGCGCCAAAACGGAATCCAGGCACCAGGACAAGGAGACGGGGGTTTCTGTACCTGCCATCTGGGTGGTTAACCAGTGTGCGCTATTAAGGTACTAGCTTGCTACAGTGGGCCCAAGGTAATTCGGAGCAAATTACCACCAATTCCCCATACAATAGGTACTACCTTGAGGCAGTTGGCAGTTGGCAGCTTCCTGCAATAGCTTCCCTGTCACGTGTCGCCTCTGACAGGAGGCCTGAATTCTTCAGTAGAAAATCTCAAACTCAGGTTCAAGGCCTTGTTTCTGGCCGTCGTAAGGCTGCGAGCCAAGTGGCGACAGGAACCGGCCCTTTCCACATCAGGAACAAAGGCGTTGCACATGTCTCCATTTAGACAAGACCGAATTAGCTTTTCTCGCCAAGACGGAATATCGGCTCAGCCCTCGACATGCCCAAGGAACGAGCACGAGCACGATTGGGGGTGGGCTGATCCCCCAACTTTCGGCGCATATTCATCTATTTGGTAACTAATCTGTACACCGTATTTGGGTATTATTACCGTCCCCGGCGCTAGCTCCTTTGCCGACCGCAGTTGTAATTTTGCCTCGTTGGACAGCAAACACTCTCTACTCGCCGACGGCATCTTCCGACGCAAGCAAGACAGTAGCAACACATTGCCCGATGAAACCCCCAAAAAACGACCATCAAATTGTTTCGTCTTACAACTACTTATTTGTCCAACACCATGTGGCTTACTTTATTCGTCGCTGCGCTTGCGGCATGGCCAGCAGCGGGCGCGTCCTCCCAAACGGTCGAGGTTGACTTGATCTTTCCTCGCAACGGTACCACATACGATGCCACAGAGGCCGTCTTCCCCTTTGTCTTTGCCATACAAAACGTCAAGGCCTCGCCGTCCCTGTTCGTGACGCTCGACTACAATGTCTTCCCCGCGGGGGACTACAGCGGCAACCACACCGCCCTCACCGGCTCCCGCGACTGGCAGTCCATCGACGCCGTCAACGGCAGCGATCCCTACTTCATCTCTGACTTCTCCAAGGCGCTCAACGCCACCAAAGACACCTCGGCTAACTGGGAGCTGCGCTGGACCCTCTCCTGGAGCAACTGCACCGCGAGTGACGACGTGCAGCGCGTCGCCATTTCTGGCGGCTCCAAGCTGCAGACCATCAGGTTCTCGACGGCCAAGAGCCACGGACAAACGATCGACCTGGCTGCGGCCACGGCTGACGGGACCTGCGACGAGTCCGCCTCGGCCGTTGCGTTGGCCATTGAGGAGATGCTTGACAACCCGTTCCCGGACAGGTACCACGGCAAGTCGCAGTGCCCCCGCCTGGCGAGCGCGACACCCAAGGCGGACCCTTGCAAGGTCAAGATTGACCAGGCGCTCGCCTCCAATATCACCGCGACGCTGGCTAACAAGGCCTGTCATGCTGGGCCTAACCCGCCGGAGAAGTGCCCAGGCGACCCAAAAGGAAGCTTGGCGACGCATGGTGGTGGGATCGGGGCCGGTACGTGGGTGCTTCTGCTGACGGGGTGTGTTGTGGTGGGACTCGGCTGGTAAATGAATATCCACTGAATGTGCTTGATAGTTTGTATACACTTAATATTGATCGGGTATGTGTATCAAGTTGATGCAATGCGACGTGTGAGGGTGGAGTATCAGCACTAAATACATATTAATACACAGGGCAGCCGGCATATTCCACACCTTTCCGGCATCACTTCCGGCCTCTCCTAGTTCCTTTCCTTCACTCCGAACAACGGCATTGATATATAGACATCGACTTTATTGCCGAAGCCTGATCTACCATGTCAGGTACCGCTGGTGGATTTGCGAAGCCCGTTCGGCCAGGCACGGCGCTTTTCCGTACGAAAGTGAGCTGTCGAGCGGGGGCACGAACATAAATGGCATCGACCGAAATTCGCATACTCTGTGGAATTAGTCACAGCGAGGCTACGGATGGATGCTACTAATTACAACAAGTATGAGCTGAATAGTCAACGGTAAGCAGATATTGCTGCTGTTAGGCAAGAAGGGCTACAAAAAGAAAGGCATTCTCCTCCTTTCCCAGCCATCCTCAACTGAAATCATCATCACATACAGTTGCGAGAGCTTGTCAGCATGGCACCTCTCTGGACAAAGTCTACCGTCTTGGCGGCTAGCAGTCTACTGCTTGCTGCTGGAGCATCTGCTCAGGAGGCCTCGAGACTCGCCGCCAGCCCAGGCTATCTCAACAGAGACTCTTGCCCCGAACGCTGTGCCGTCGTGGGACACGACCCCTCGGAATGGTATGCGTACAAGGGCCTCGAGGAGTTTCGCACTTGCGACAGGACCATGTTCTACTACTTCAACATCTACGACCAAGTTGACGATGCAACCAAACCGCATCGCGTGTATGCCTGTACCTCGTACGGGCCTGACTGGGGCGTCGACGAGGTGGCTGAAGACGAGCATCAACTGGTCCGACGTATCGGTGATGGGCCTTTCTGCCATCCTCGCAGGTCAATGATGTTGGCCGGTCGATCGGATGGCGATGACCGCGCCGCTAATGGGTCGACGTCAGCATCTTCGTCTTCGTCTTCGTCTTCGTCCTCGTCCCCATCAGATGTCGCCGCCAAGTACGAGTTGGGATGGTGGCACAATGATGGAGAACCCGCTACCGTTTCCATCCAGAGTCTTTCCAAACAGATGCGCAACTACCTGGCCAACAACCAAAACCTGAGCAACAAGACAACTATGCTGTTTGCTCAGTCTGGCAAAGCTACCATTGGTCTCTACGTTGGCGGGGAGCTCAACGCCAAGGACATTGGCACGTATGCTCTCCAAGGCCTTGAAAGCGGCCTTCATGCCGGCAACATTCCCAGCAGCAGCATGGCACTGCAGAACTGCCAGCCGCACTACGACAGTGAGCATATCTTTGGTGTCGTTGCCACGAGCAATGGTACGTTCTTGTCAATTCAAAAGGCCATGCAGACGTGGCACAGCGGTAGCTGCCTGTCCTTTGGCGACTCCCTCCAGTCCGCCGGCCCGGCATTCTTTGCCAAGCCTCTCATCGTGGCTGACAACGACACTGCCTCCAATTCTACGGCTACCTTGGCTGGCAGGAGATCGACGCCAGTCAGGCTGCCCGCCCGCGGCGAGTGCCGGGCCATCAAGGTCCAGCCGAACCACGGATGCCCCGAGCTGGCCCAGGACTGCGGCATCTCCCCCGCCGACTTTACAAAGTACAACCCAGGCAAGACCTTTTGCAGTGGGCTCCAGCCGGGGATGCACGTTTGCTGCTCCTCGGGAACGCTGCCCGACTATCGCCCCAAGAAGAACTCTGACGGATCATGCGCTTCTGTAAAGGTCGGAGGCGGCGACACCTGCGCCGGCCTTGCGGCCGCCAACAGCCTCACGCAAGATGAGCTGGAAGGCTTTAACAAGAACAAGACGTGGGGTTGGAGCGGCTGCAATCCTCTCTTTGCCGAGACGGTCATTTGCCTGAGTGACGGCACGCCGCCCATGCCCGCGACCATTGCCAACGCCGTGTGCGGCCCTCAGGTCGCAGGCACTAAGCAACCGAGCGATACCAAGGACATTGCCGACCTTAACCCCTGTCCCCTCAATGCCTGCTGCGATATTTGGGGTTTCGTAAGTACAAATAGTAGCCAAACGCTTCCCGAAAAAGGTCTAACTTGTAAATGCGCAGTGTGGTGTCACCAAGGAATTCTGCACGGATACCAACACTGGCAATCCGGGCACAGCCAAAAAGGGCACAAATGGCTGCATCTCCAACTGTGGAACCGATATTAAACAGGATGGTGGCCCGTCCGAGTTTCGAGCAATTGGTTATTTCGAGGGATATCAGTTCAGCAGCCGCGAGTGCCTCTGGCAAGATGCCAGGCAGATTGACGGCTCCAAGTATACGCATCTTCACTTTGGATTTGGCGACATTACGCCCGACTTTCAGATTTCAGCCGGCAAGCCTGACAGCCAATACGAGTTTATGAACTTTAAGCTTGTGTCGGGAGGCGCCAAGAAGATTATTTCCTTTGGTGGCTGGGACTTTTCGACAAGCCCCAGCACATACACCATCTTCCGCGAAGGTGTCAACCCCAACAATCGCGACACGCTGGCCTCCAATATTGCCAAATTTGTGGACGATAACAGCCTGGACGGTGTTGACATTGACTGGGAGTACCCCGGCGCTCCTGATATTCCCAACATTCCTCCTGGGTCCAAGGAAGATGGTATCAACTACCTCAAGTTTCTGGTAGTTCTCAAGTCCAAGCTCAATGGCAAATCGCTTTCTATCGCCGCCCCGGCGTCATTTTGGTATCTTAAAGGGTTTCCTATCAAGCGGATCTCCCAGGTCGTCGATTACATTGTCTATATGACTTATGACCTGCACGGCCAGTGGGATTCTCAGAACAAGAACTCGCAGGAAGGCTGCGATGATGGCATGTGCCTACGTAGTGGTGTCAACTTGACGGAAACAAAGACTGCACTATCCATGATCACCAAAGCCGGTGTGCCCTCGAGCAAGCTCGCCGTCGGTGTGACGAGCTATGGACGATCCTTTGGAATGGCGCAGGCTGGGTGCTATGGCCCCTCGTGCAAGTACCTGGGCGGTCCTCTTGACTCTCAGGCCACAAAGGGCGTCTGCACCAACACGGGTGGCTACATTGCCGACGCGGAAATTTACGAACTCATGAGAGACCCTAAACGTGTCACCAAGTCTTACAAGGACAAGGACAGTGACAGCAACATTCTCGTCTACGACAACACCCAGTGGGTGAGTTACATGGACGAGGACACGCTCGCATCACGAACCAAGCTGTACAAGGGCTACAACATGGGTGGCACAACCAACTGGGCCATTGACCTAGAAGAGGTAAGCCCGCCGCCCCCTCACTCTGACAGCTGGAACAGCTTCTACGAGAAGATGAGCACTGGCGGAGATCCCTATCAGGTGGGCACGCGCAACGGCAACTGGACCAGCCTCAAGTGCTCCGACCCGGCCGTTTCGGGCGTGCGCAACCTGACGGCGGCGGAGCGCTGGGAGGCGCTCGACTGCGACGACGCGTGGAAGGACCTGATCAACGTCTGGAAGACTATCGACCGTCCCGAGGGCAGCCTGAGCTTTTCCGAGTCCCTGTCGGCGACTGCCCACGGCCCGGAGCTTTCCAAGTGCGGCAACCTCCTGGACACGAGCAACTGCAACTCGCCGCTCGTGTGCGCGCAGATTGAAGGACCGGGAACCGGCCCCGCAGCGTACGAGATTTGGAACTCGCTCGTCATTGTGCACGAAATGTACGCGAGCTACTCCCACGCGCTGACGGCTGCCATGGCCAAGTCGGTCAACCCGGCGCTCGACGACTTTTTGCACAAGTTTGCACCCGTAGACCCGCCGCCGGACAACAAGTGGCTGCTGCTCCTGATTGACATGGTGACGCTGGGTGCCAGCATGGTGGCGGGCCCCTTTTTCAACTCGTTTCTGTCCAAGCTGCCGTACTTTGTCGTTAATGAGAATGCGCTCGGCAACATCAAGGACACGACCATGACGGTGATTGGCCAGAGCACCACCATTGCAAAGGATTTGCTGGGCTCGGGGGGTAGTGACTGGACGCCAGACAAGCAGGCCGAGTTTTCAAACTACATGGGCCAGACCGTCACCGTCTGGAGCAAGTCGCTGGCCACGGGTTTGAGCCACCTGTTTCGCGGCCAAGATGGCGATATTGACACGCTCTGGAATATTATCAAGGGTGGCAAGCTCATTGCGGGCCGTCGCAGCAAGAAGTCTAAGCGCAACGTCATTGACGCCGCCGACCTCCTCGACAGTGACAGCCGTGATGAGGGCGACCTTTTCGACACGCGTGACCTTGTCGACACGCGCGACGACGGCGACGCGCCAAAGCCCGGCGACGACGACTACAACACGCCCGAGCTCGAAGCCAGCGTCAGCAAAGCCTTTTTTGGCTACGCCATCCCCGCACTCTGGAGCGTCTCGGGCGCCTTCCCTGTCGTCCTCGACACGGGCTACGCGTGCGGCAAGGTCGACCCCATCAAGGGCTACATGACGCCCGACACGATGCACAAGACGTACGCATGCGTCGACAACAAAATGTATTACCTGGGCAGCGCAAAGGGCGACGCGCAGTACTGCTACAAGCCCGCCGTGGGATGCCCGGACGTTTGCCGGGACGAGAAGTTTACGGCGCCGCCGGGGCTGGACTCGCTGGACAAGACGAGCTTTGGTGGGGTGACGCTGCAAGATCTTGTTGAAGGGTGAGTAACTATTCTTTTCTCTTCCTTTTTTTTCCTTTTCCTTTTTTTCTATATTTCTTCTTGTGGGTAGAAAAATTGTTTCTTCTTTTTTGGCTAACATGTGATAGATCTGTGCGCACGTACAAGGCCAACGGCAACTCCAACAAGGGCAAGACACCAGACGCGACCGAGGGCAAGACCTTTGACAGCCTATTTGACCAGGACATTCGCACTCCTGGCTTTATCAGCATCCCCGTGTGCAGCCCGGACATGGCCTACAAGGCGTGGAGGAGCTGGAACAACAAGCCCGACAAGGACCAGGTCGGCTACCCATGCATTGACCCCAAGTAAGGTAAGGCATCAGTCAGCAAAACAGCGCAAAGTCTTGATGGTTCGTTTTTTTCTTCTTCTTTTGTTTTAATATATGTACTTTTTAAACTTTTTCAAGAATAATTCAACAAGATTAAACCAATATTTTTTGTTTTATTTTGTAGCCATTTGATCATGGGCGCTGGATTGTTCGTAGCCTAAAAATTGGTCCGCTCTCGCCGTTTGCACACCGAGGCCTTTTCGTCAAGCTGTCAGCCTGTGTCCTCTCTGGTGGCGAAGCATGAAATAATTGCCTCGTAATTTGGCGTCTCTATTGGCTTTATTATTATCTAAAGCAATTTACTATCATTTCTTTGAGGGTATACATATTTTCCATATTTTCCGAGTGCTACCTTTGTAGGCATTTTGCAATATGCGTACGAGGTAATCCGTACGGAGAGTGGTGACGCCACCGAGTACGGTAGTTACCAGGTATCTACCTAACTACCTAACTACCTAGTTAAACATGGAACAAATTCCAGAATGCACAAGCCAATTAATAACTAATCCATCCAACCCTCCCTCCAACCGCGCAGTCCACATGAACCAAGCCGCCCTCCACCACGTTTGCATGCTGCTGCATGTCTCACCTTTCCCGGCCATAAAACTACGGTCCCAGCAGGATTCCTGGGGTTCCTCGGACCTGCGTTTGCTGCGGCCCATCTGCCGGCATCCCAAGGTGGCCATCAACTGACAACTGACAACAGCAGGAGAAAACAACTCACCTTTTCCTTTCTCTGACGACGATGGACGTGCAAACAGGCATCAATCTTGTCATCAAATTAGTGCTCCGCAGGCCGCGCTCCCATTCCCTACAACAACAACAAAGCCGCCCGCCGCCGCCACAAGCGGCCCCTCGGGCCCTCATCCCTCGCACAATGAGGTGTGGCTAGCATGATGCATCCCCTCCCCCCCCCCCGGTCCGCGAGATGGCAGACGACAGACAGGCCCGCTCGTTCCGTCTCGTTCATGACAAACCTCCCGCGCTATTTACGCTCTGCTTCACCAAATGGCAAACCAATAAACATCATCTCTTTTGCGCTGAATACTGCAACGGCTGCCAAGACGTAGTCGCAGAAGCGAAGCGGGACAAGGTTCAAATTAGCTTGCTTGTTTGCTTGAGCGAGCCTTTCTCTTATAGGTTTTGGTAAATTGACAGCTGTCAGGTAATGGGCTCATCAACCAAAGTTACGGATTACGGACAAGACGGGTCGAGTTGACGGGCAGGGCGCGGCGGCGACTACCTAGACACTGAGTGGTTCCCGGTACGATAGTACGACACCCCTAACAACTTTCTAGCTTTCTGGTCCTCGACACAGAGTTGGACGGCTCCCGGAAGCAAAGCGCCGCCACTGGGGACTTTTTGCACTTCGCACTTCGCTTCCGGTACTCGGATGCACCCGCAATGGCAACCCGGCATCCCTCTGCCAGTGTCCACCAGAGGCTCCCGTGTCCAGCCGGTGCATGTCATCACTCGGCCGGGTGGCATGGCGTGAGATGACAAGATGAGAGCCAAATATGATTGGAGACATGATTCAAAGGTGGCTCGAGGTGACCCTCTGGTTTGTGGCGGAGATAGCTTGATCCAGTCCTGGTCTGGCGCTGCCTCGCCCGCCAGTCATGGATCCCGGTTCACCCTCCCTCGCTGCTCGTCTCTCCGCTTGTGTCTCTAGCCTCTCCACGCCCCAGTCCAGTCCAGCTTCAAGCCTCAGCGTGATGCCCCCCCGGAATAAGAGAGAGAAGAGAAACAGATCGTTCACGCTCAACAAGCACTCTGGAACTGGCTACCTGGCCCTGTTCAGCGTTCTTTGCCACAATTCGGCACTGGCATGACTGGTCAACTGCTGAGTACTTTTCGTTTGGTATACCGAGTCCGGACTACGTACGGATTAACTAGTTAACTTATTTAGTCGCAGATAACTACTCGTTCCCACTCCACCCTTCCCGGGACATATGACCGTCCCGCCAGGGTGCCGATGACTAACCAGCAAGTCCACCCCCAAGACAAAACGGCCCAGGACATCATGTCGACGGAAGGTCGCAGCCAGTTCTGCCTGCCTCTCCGCCACTTGTCTGCCCAATTCTTGCAGACGTGCCAAAGTGTTGCTCAAAGTGGACCACGCCCAAGTCGACAAAGACAAGCCTCGATGGGGTCGCACCAGGCTTAAATCATGAACAACTGATACAAGGCCTGCCAGCTACCCTCCAATCACAGCCCACCGCGCACTCCAATACTTGCAAGAACTCGTGCCGAAAGTTTGTTCTTGACAGCATTATCGCACGGCAAGTCTAACCGCTAATCAGCCAAATTTAGACGTCTAGACAAAAAAGTGAAGCTCAGATGGGCGTGGGTGTCTTTTTATAGTACCCACTGCCGCTAGCTCTACTACCTGAATTCCGCCATATTATTGCCTGGGCTGGGCCGGAGTGCAAAGCACCCGTCACTCGTCACTCGACCTTTATGCCAGAGTATTCTGGGACCCCTACTGGTACATGCCTGCTTGACGCATCAAAACGGATCCAGTCTGCTTTCTGTTGTCTGTGTCTGCAAACTTCGGCCCGTGCAGTCGTTCGTCTTACTCGCCACGAGCCGTCCAGTCGCAAATTAGTTGGCTATAACAGCCACCCTGCCCACCTCCCTCTCTTCATCTCGCCCGCACAACTCCGACTCTATCTACACGAGCTTGGTCTGCTTCCTCCCCTTCCGGGGTTTTGTTTCAACGCTCACCTTTTCATCGCTGTCGCGCTACTACTGCGTAAACTAATATATGCCATTATGCCTTTAGAAGACACAATGGAGCTGGACCGCCCAGAGAGCTTTGTAAGTCGTCCCCCCGCATCGCAGTATACCCCGGCGCTCTCCGACGAGAATCATGATCAGCGGCTAATAAACAATTCGAATTGCAGTCTCGTTTTTCCGACTTGCCTCCTGAGATACGCCTCGTCGTTTGGGAGTACAGCCTCCCTGGCACCCGAATTGTCAGTGTTCGTTGCGGCGCGGACGACCTGGTGCCCGACTCGCGTCGGAGCCCGGTCGCCGCCCTCGGCTGCACCACGACAACACCAAACCCCGCCAACTTGCATATTTGCGTCGAGTCACGTACCGAGGCCATCAAGAGTTACCGTCGTTGCTTTGGCTTTGCCCGCCGTCCTGGCCATATTTATTTTGACCCCACTCGCGATGTCCTCTACTTTGGCCCTCGAGCTGGTTACATGGCCACTGACGCGCAGTTTCGCACTTGCATGGCCATGTGCGACGAGGCCGAGTTGGCCGCCGTGCGCCGTATTGCCCTCAGCGACGCCCTTTTCTGGCGCGGAAACACGTACCACTCGATGACGGCTACGAGTCTCAGCATTGATATGCTGCGCATCATTCACCAGCGTCTGCCGAACCTCGAACTGATTATGTTTGTACCGCGTGAACAAGACGAAGCGAACCCCGACGAACTCGACCATACACTGCAGCGCATGCACGAGCAGGTCCTTACAGCAATCAATACCTTGGCGGAGGAGGAAGTTACTTGGAGCATGCCAGATTGGCATGTTACAACCTTGAAGGCACTTTACAGTGCTGCGGGAGAAAGCATTCCTGCCCATCAGAATATGACCTGAGCTGCTCCAGATGCAAACTGCTCCAAAAACCGTGAGCTGCTCCAACGGCAGCCCTTTCCAAAAAAAAAAAAAAATGAGCTAGCCCGTTTCTGCTCGACAATGCAGGCTCGTCTAAACGTTTGTGGCAACGAGCTTGATTTTTTTTTTTCCGGTCACTGGTGCTTGAGGGAGGTGGTATTCTGCAATGCAACCCCATCAGGCAGTCAGACATGCAGGACGCGCACGCCAACATCGAGGTCTAAAAACCGAGCCTGATGCTGGAGCTTTTTTTTCGCCACGGGCTAAATACAGTCACTAGCCAAAAAGAAAGTCCAAGACACACAAAGGGCACACCTTGACTCCCCGTTTGGCACCCGGTTCACGGTGTGTGTGGCAACTGCAACCTGACCGAGCCGTCGTGTCCACCCACGGCCGCCGCCGCCGCCCATGACGAATGGTGCAAGCTGTTGCCTTTGCACGTGGTAACTTGTCATATGCGATGTGCGCAAAGAGAAAACAGGAATTCTGAATGCTCATGTGCGTTTCTTTTTTCTACTGTTTTTTTTTCTTTTGCCAGATATGGGAATGTGCGCCGGCGTGTTGTTGGTGCTACCCTGCTCCGGCTTGCGACTTGTTGAAGCAAGGCTGGACAATGTACGGAGTACCTCTTATCATCCCCGGAGTTGTATATCAACAACAAAAACGTCGATCAGCGGGACAGAATGAACTGCGCCACGCTCGAGACTGAAACTGCGTATGCTAGAATGCGTCTAGTGTGGACAAAGAAGACGCATCGAGTAAGGGGGCAGACAAGCAAAGATAAAATTAGACCTGGAGTAGACGAGCAGCTAACTACGGATGGGGAGATACTACCTGTGATTGTGGTCATGTAAATACAAGACATTAATCATGTCCGTCCATGAATATAGCCTTGTATATATTGTGTAACGCATTTCCAAGTCTCTTCGTAATAATGGCGTCTATAATATGCTCTATACACGGTGGTGTATGTGGTGTAGATGTACCCTTTTAAATAAAGAAGCAAAACTCCGGCTGTCCAAACCACATTTCAAAAAAAAAAAAAAAAAAAACACCAATAACCCAGGCCATAGTCACCTGCACCAAAGGACCATCCCCCCCCCTTTCATGACGACTTTTCCCGAGCATTGGCCAAGCCGATGCCCTTTCTCCTTCCCCTCACCAGCGCCTTGAGCGCCCTCCCCAGCGCAGGCATGTCCCCGAGCAGCGTGATGTGGCCCCGCTCGGTGCTCACGCGGCCGCCGCGAACGAGCGCGTAGCCCTCGGGCAGCATGGCCTCGCGCGCGAGCACGACGCCGTCGCCGGAGCGAAACACGAGGTCGTCGTAGGCGTCGGCGCGGGCGATGCCGTCGCGGCCGTGCACGGCGGCGGCGCACACGGTCGGAATGGCCTTGCCGTAGAGCACGGCCAGCGGCGGGTAGGCGTTGGCGGCCTCGAGACGCGCGTCGTGGCGCGCTTCTCGGCGAAAGGCGCGAATGTCGGCGAGGGTGCGTCGCAGGTACTCGTAGTTGGCGCGGCGGTCGTTGTCGGCGCCGGCGAGCCACGCGGCTTCGGTAATGGTGGAGGTGGACGAGGAGGATGGAGTAGTAGTGGCAGCGGCGGCGGCGGCGGTGGTGGTGGTGGTGGTGGTCATGGATGGTGTCATGGGGTCGAGCTCGTTTTGTAGACGGTCGCCTTTGCTGTCGCTGCGCGGCCGCAGAAAAGAGTGCGGCAAAAAGGAGGATAGGGAAGAGGAGGACATTGCGGCTGCCGGGGACAACGACGACGACGACGACGGCTTGGCGAGGGCCGGCAGCGGCGGCTCCAGGCACGGGCTGAGGCGGTGCCGGACCCAGCTCATGGGGTCGAGAAAGTCGACGGGCAACGGCTCGCCCGTGTTCTTGTCGACGAAGCAGAAGCCGTCCTCGGGCAGCAGCGCGAAGCTGGTGCGAATCGAAAAGTTGACGCGCGCCGTCAGGAGCTTCTCGTTGAACAGCACGGCGTCGCCGTTTCGCAGCGGCCCGAGAATATTCATGCACTGGTGCGGCGTGCCCGCGTACAGCACGCCCGCAAAGAGCTCTGGCCGCTGGTTGACGGCGTGTCGGGTAATCAGCCCTCCAAGGCTATGCGCAATGACAATCGCGCCGCGCGGTTCATACCCTCCCCCTCCCCCTCCCCCTCCTCCTCCTTCTTCTTCTGCTGCTTCTGCTCCCGCCACGTCACCAGGTTGGTTGTTGTTGTTGTTGTTGTTGGCGGGAAGCGAGGCCAAAAACTCTTGCAGCTGCTTCGACAGCCGCCGCGGACTAAGACGCCAGTCGTAGCCAAAATCCCAGACGCGCAGACGACCGGCCTGCGCGTGCGGAGAGGCCTGCAGCTTGCGAAAGAGCTTGCGCGACACGTCAATGGGGCCAATGTTTTTGAGCATGCCCGAGGGGATGATGCGTTCCGGCATCGACTCCTCGTCGGCGTCGGTCAGGCCGACGTGGAGATCTGCCTTGCGCAGGTTGAGGCCCAGCTTGACGGGCGCCCATAGCTGGTGGTGCGGCGGGTCGGCGGAGCGTAGGACGGACCCGCGGTAGCCGCCGAGGATGACGACGTCGCCGGTGAGGTGCTGCAACATGTCGTCAAAGTCGTCCTTGACCACCGGCAGCAGCAGCGGCGGCGGCGGCGGCGGCGGTGCTGGCGACGCCTGGTCAAAGGTCGGCTCAGGAGCAGTAGCGTCGCGGGATGATGGCGGCGCATGGACGTTTGCGTTGTCGCTGGTGGAAAAGATGCCGTTGAGGGAGAGGTGCGTCGAGCGGCGCGCCGTAGCCTGCAGCTTGGCGAGCGACGGCATCTTAAAGTTGGGCACGTCGGGCAGGCTGTCGCGAAAGGCCAGCAGCCGCATATTGACCATTTCGCGAACGTCGTGGAAGCGGTCGTCGTCGCCTAGCGACGACTGTCGGGAGAGGGTGTGGTATAGGATGCTCTCGTCCGAGGCGGTCCGCCGGAGGGACAGGGAGCCCGGGCGCGGCTGCGACGAGTCGGCCGGTGCTGCCGTGACGGGCATCGTCTTTGTCTGGGCCTGCAGCCGCGGCGCGTCGCCGCCAGTAGTCGTCGTCGTCGTCGTCGTCGTCGTCTGGGATCGCGAAGATCGGGTGGCGTGGTGCCCGCCGATGCTGATGCTGGGCATCGAGTCGGCGAGATTGTTCAAGTATTTGGTCGGCAGCGACGGCAGGAAGCTGGACGGAGAGCCAAATGAGGGCAAAACCTTTTGGAAGCGCTTCAGGGCGTCCTGGCCGGCCGATCCGGACCGCTGGTGGCGGGTCGGGCCGAGCGATGAGCCCAGAACGCTCTTGGTGTGTTGCGTCCTTGTGTTGGTGGTAGTGGTAGTGGTGGATTGTTGATAGACGTCTTGGGAGTTGAAAGGCGCAGGCATGGACAGCGGCGAGCTCTTGCGACCGGTGGCGACGGCTGCTTTCTGGGGAGTCGAGGGCCGCTTCGTCGTCGTTGTCGTCGTCGCCATTGCCGTCGCAGCGTCATCGTCGTCGTCATTGGAGTCTTCAGCGACGACGGCGGGTGTTTCAAAGAAACCCGTCATGCGCTCCATGGCGGCGACTTTTTCGACAGCAGGCGTGTGAATGGACGTGAGGTGGCTAGCGGCACGGCTCATGGCTGGCTGAAGCACGGCCTGAACGTCATCTTGGTCCGGGTACGTGGAGTGTTCGGCGGCGGCGGCGGCGGCGACGTTGGCCGCCTCGTCGTCGTCGGAGGTGACATCGGGGGGAGGAGGACGCGGAGGACGCTGAGCCGGCGCCGCGGCGCGAGTGCTGCTCTCCGGTTGGGCCGCCATTGTCGAGGAAAGAAAGTCAAGGTGGCGGTGAGATTTGTCGCATTCAATATAGTCGAATGCGACGACTTAATGAGCTAATTGGGGGGGTTTCGCAGAGATTGATGGGACGGGACGAGAGAGTGTGAGCAAGTGGTTGACGTAGGGCTGACTGACTTGGTGTGGTTGGATGACGTTTTTTTTTTTGGGTGATGGTCAATGGGTTTTCACATGCAAAAGCTGATGGAGAGACGACACGGATAATTAGAAACTACAACGCAAGCTTTGCAGAAGAATATCCAGAATGTCAATTGAGCTGTTTCCTTGTTCCAAGTAAGAAAAACACGAGAAGAAAAAAAAAAAGAAAAAGAAAAGAAAAGAAGAACAAATAATGGGAATTGGCGGTAGTCGGTGGGCGCGGAAGAAGCGGAAGGCTGGCTTCTGGCAAGGTCAATTGGGCGAGTTGGCTGCCCCGCCTTGAGCTGTCGCCTGGTCCCGCCGCTCGGAGATTATGGTTCAAGCGGTAGTACAGCAGTTGAAGGGATACAGGGGCTTGTCGGCCATTTACATGCGTCAATTACTGCAGAGATTAAAGATGGAAAAAGAAAGAATTCAAAGCTGCTGTAAAGATGGTGCAACAACTTGACAGCAACCCATCCTGCAAGCCCAAGTAAACACCCCACGTTCGCTAGCGATGACGGCATTGCCGTTTTTGGCAGTTCCCATGTTAAGCACACACTCAAGACACTGTTGTAGAAAGTACTCGGCAATGAATAATGAATAATGAACAATGAGTGCAAGGGGAATAAAGGGCCTACGTGTCCCAAGTATTCATCGAAAACTCCGGATGCCACTTTCTGGAGCCTGTCATGCCCATGGGCCATATCCAGCCCTGCCAAGAAGCTACCTACGCGGGAGGGGGGTGTTTTTGCATAGGGCGCAAAGACCGTGTCAGTTTTACATATATGTTTTTGCCGTCTAGTTGACGTATTCAAGCTTCTAACACATTTTTCTTGCCATTAAAAATATCTCTACGGTGTTAATATGCTCACTAGACGGCAAAAATATAGAAGAGATTTAGTAGTGTATTTTAGCCATGTCTAAA
>JAPERH010000520.1:0-47051 GCA_030411535.1 Beauveria australis
CCCCCCCCCCCCCCCCCCCCCCCCCCCCGACTCATCAGTCAGTCAGCCAGCCACTTGGCACTGATGAATTTACCCAGTTCATTTTCCATGCTTTTCGCTTTTCCGAGGGCGAATGGACAGGAGCAGCCGGACGATGGATGCAAGAACAAGCATCAAACATCATAGCTGGGCTCGTAGTGCAGCTGGATGCGAGACAAGCAGCAACATCATAGCTGGGCTCAAGTGTGTGCAGCCCAACCGGAATGCACGGAAGAGAATCGGCAACACAACACACGCATGCAAGATTGGAGATCCGGAGCAAGTGGTCCTTTTTATATTGCCGATTTGAAATACCGCTCAACTAAACTCCCTACTTCTTCCTCCATGACACTTGGAGATGCGAGAGAAAAGAAATGACCAAGAAAAACAAACACACACACACACACATCTAGTAGACTTCCAGTACGTAGCGTCCCTCCTCCTTGAGCTTTTCAATCTCCTTTGAGGGATCAACCTTCTTGCCGGCCGCCTTGGCCTCGGCCGCAATAGCCTCCTGCAAGACGGCCGTCACGTCGGGCACTGGCCACGTCGGCCCACAGAGGTAGAAGCTGCCCTCGTCCTTGATATAGGCCTGCACAATGTCGCTAATGGTCTGGCGCATGCGGTCCTGAATGTAAATCTTTTGCGGCTGGTCGCGCGAAAAGGCGGCGCCAATGAGCGTCACCACGCCCGCGTCCAGGTACGCCTCCCACTCCTCGCCATACAGGTACTCCTCTCGCTGGTGCCGCGAGCCCAGGTACAGCAGGATGGCGCCAATTTCCTTGCCCTGCGCCTTTTGCATGGCGCGGTACTGCACAAACGCGCGGAACGGCGCGAGGCCCGTGCCCAGCCCGGCCATAATGAGCGGCGCCGTGTCCTTGACCGGAAGCTTCATCACCGACGGCTTGACCGACACGGTCACCGGCGCGCCCGCCCCCAGCCGCGACAGGTAGCGCGTCGCCTGGCCATAGCGAGTGCGCCCGCGCGTGTCCACCCAGTCGACGACGACAATCATGAGCGACACCGAGTTGGGAGTTACGGCCTGCGCTGATGCAATCGAGTACTCGCGGCGCTTCAGCGGGCTGACAATCTTGATCAGATCGTAAAAACTGGGGCGCGCCGACGTAAACTCGGTGATAATATCAACGTAGGTGAGCGTGTCGACCTCGGAGCGCTTCTTAAAGTCTTCGGCGCCCGCTTGGCTGCCAAGTGCCTCGAGCTTCTTCTTCTCCGTCTCGTCAGTGGCAAACTCGGCCATGGCCTCGTAGAATCGCTTGGGCGGCTTGCCGAGAATGTCGACATTTTGTACGAGCGCCTGGTGCACGGTGCGCAACTCCGTGACCGCGGCGTTGTCACGCGAGGGTACCTGGACGAGGTCGTCGGCGTTGAGGCCATAGAACTTGATAAATGCCTCGACCTCCTCGACATCATTTTCGGCGTGGATGCCGAGCGCCTCGCCAATCTTGTAGGTGAGACCGGTAGTGCCGAGGTCAAACTCAATGTGGAAGATGTTGCGGTCGTAGTCCGAAGGCGTGAGGCGGCGATTCTCCTTGACCGTGACGGTGTGGGTAGTGACAGCCAGGTCCGGGCGGACAGCCTCGCGAGTGCCGTACGCTTCCTTGAAGACGATGCCGCGAGCAAGCGCCTGCCAGTCCTGCAGCTGCAGACTCTCTGCATCCTCGTCCTTTGCAAAGGAGACGAAGCTGTTGGGCTGGATGGTGAGAGACAGTTCGGCGGCAATCTCCTCGGTCTCGGCCCAGGTGGTGGAGACCTCGAGCTTGCTCAGGCACTGGTCAACCGCCTCGACAGCCTGTTCAAGTGTGACATTTTCAGCGGTAATGGTCATGTCTTTGGGCGAAACGGAGGGCTGCGCAATCTTGAGGAAAGCAAGCTCGAGGAGAAGCTTGGAGGCGGCGCCGTCCTTCTCAAAGGCAGGGAGGACAGCAGGATCAAGTACGAATGCAGCAATATCCTTGTCGACAAGTGTCTTGCGGAAAGCAGCCGAGAGGCGCTTCTCGATATCCGCTGCCTTGAAGTCAGGCAGGTTCAGGATGACCTTACCGCCAGAAGCGACGCTAGCAAGTACATCAACGTCCTTGAGAATCTTCCCGTCACCGACGACAATGGCGTCAGCCTCGTTGATGTCGTATGGAGCTTCGAGGGTCTTCTTTGAGACGCGGAGGTCGGAGCGGACAGCGCCGCCTTGGGTGAGGTTATCGTATATCTCGCGGACGAATACGTTGGATGTGGACTGCTTGGCGAGAAGAGTGCCGATAACAGCGGGCGAGGCAACGGCGGCAGAACTGTCCAGATCCCAGAAAGTGTACTGTTCAGCGGTAACAAGCGAGGGAAGGGTCTTGGCCTCGCCTTCGTTGCCAAAGACCTTGTGTAGGGTGTTGACCAAGCCCTGGGGCGTAAGAGTCTGGGCGGCTGTGTACTTGATGTCGAACACATTGGGCTCCTCGGTGAATTTGCCGGAAAAGGTGACGGCGGTGAGGACATCGCCATATAGGGCAGATTGCGTGGCCTCGTCGTGCAGGGCCGCATCCGTGTTAACCTGGCCGAGGACGGCGACGGTACGGGCCGAGGCGGGAATGGCAGCAAGAAAAGCCTCCTCGATGAAGGGGCGGTAGACGCGAACGTTGACGACGCCAACCTTGGCGCCCTCGATAGCAATCTTGGTCAGGACCTGACGGGCAACCTGGGCCTCGACACTGCCAAAGGTGACGAGGACTACGTCGGGAGCGTCATGGCCGTGGTACTCGAATGGAGCGTAGACGGTGCCGAGCTCGTCATTGAAGACCTTGAGAAGCTCGACAGCCTTGCCGGCGTTGTCGAGGCGAGGGTTCAGCTTACCAGCCTCAGCAGCAAGCTTGGTGTACAGGTCGGCGACGCCGGCCTCGCTGAGAGCATCGACAACGCGAAGGGTCTCGCGGGCGACGCGGACGCCATCATAGACGTGCAGAGTGGGCAGGACTGTGGCGAGAAGCGTGGCAAAGAGCGACATGTGTTGGGCTTCATAGGCCGACGAGGAAGAGACGAGACCGAGGCCCAGCTCCTCGGCAAGGCGCAGTGCGCCGTCATAATTGGCGACGATACCGTTGGTGGCTGAGTAGTCGGCCGCCGCCACGTGGGCGACAAATGGGCTGGAGACGCTGTAGAGCAGCGAGAGCTGGTCGAGCGTGACGCGGAGCGCCTGCAGGCTGCCAGAAGAGGCCAGCAGCGTCTGGGGAATGTGGCGCTTGGTCACGTCGAAATCAGGCGAGAAGATGTAGCCGAGAGCGAGAGCGCCAGCGCCGACGCGGGTCTGCAGACTCAGGACCTCGGGCGTGTACTTGTGAATGTTCTTGCTGCCATCAGCGGCCCAGCGCTTCGCGGCGACGTCGAGATCATACGTCTCGGGCGAGTAAGAGAAGATCTTGTCGGAGAGCTTGTAGGCAATGTGCTGAACGAGCAGCTGTGCCGTGACATACGTCGGGCCAGAAATATCGCCGATGGACACATGCTGGCCAAAAGGCAGCGTGGAGGAGGGCTGTGAAGACATGAGAAATCGCCGTCGACAGTTGCTGGTAAGGGTGCGTAGACAGGTCGTCAAGGGTCGAGTCCAGCGCGTCTAGGAACCGGCAATTGTCTGATAGGCACAATGAATGCAGACACGGGGGAGCAGACTCGGGAGGAAAGACACAGAGAAGTAGATGAAGTGATGAAGAAGAGGGACAAGACAAATAGCATTTGCTCTATTTCGAAGAACGTGGGAAGAAAATAACGGACGGGTCCGGCTCCCCTCGTGCCATGGCGGCAGCGCCGAGGGCCCGTCTCGAGCATTGCGAACGCGGGCCAAAATTGCACCAAAAAAGGCGTCTTGTTGCGTTGCTTTGGCTGGGCCGGGGCGAAATTGTTGATAGTTTAACAGAATCACGCAATTGCCTTAGACCAAAGGCGGCTTAGCGTCGATGGTGCCACCACCCTTGAGCCTCTTCTGCTGCCTTTTTTGGCCCAATTTTGCTGCGTCTTGCGGCGACCGTCCCCGGACCACCGGGCGGCCCCAATTTTCTTTTCCGGCTGCGGCTCTGATTGGCCCGGGTCGTCGGTTGTTGCTATTACTTGAGCTGCTTGATGACTATGATTCAAACCGACTTCCGGCGACGAGGAAGCAGGCGTGCCGATGGCGAATGATCAATCATCAAAGGCGAAGCTGTATTTGCAGTTCCCTGCTGTCGTCGTCGCCTTCAGTTTGTAGAAGTGGCCTGGCGTATACAAATCTGCCAGGCACAGCAGCACATGCCATGGCATCACCGGTTCGTGGCCAAATTTCGCGAAATCCGACAAGGTCGACCTCGACAGTCAAAATTTCTTACCATCATGCCGTCGTACAAAAGATAAACTACTGTATGAGTCGGTTGTTGTCGTCGCTCGTCCTCGCATTGGGTCCTACACCTCACATCTCCTGCTTCGCTCGCTTCAAAGATCTCTGACTGCTCACTTGGTATTCGGCCGACGTGTTTGCTTCGTCATCCACGTCCATGTCACCCAGCTGGTTCTGTAATCTTTTACGCTGCAGTCGTCGTAAAATGGCGTGGTCGAGGTAAAAATCCTCGGCAAAGTTGGCGCTCGTAAAAACCTGCAATGCAACAGTAAGTTTCGCATGTCCAGAAAGCGGCAAGATGCCACGACTACGTCTTCAATTTAAACATACCTGGACGCATCCAGCCTGCGGGCACTGGACTTGACCACCCGCGGGCAGGTAGTTACGAATAGCTTCTTCCTCAAACGTGTGTTTGCATTTCCTGTTGCTGTAGGGCTGAACAAACTCTTCTAGCGAGAGCGGGCATCGTAGGCTAGTAACCTCTCGTGCCACGGCAATATCGTCGTCTGAATCGTTGCCGCCTCGATCCTCGGTCCGGCTTCGTTCACGCGCCGCACGGACAGCCACTGTTGGTAGGATGGGCGCGCCATCAGCGCCAAACCAGCGCGATGCGTCGGGTAGCGGCGGCCCGTCTTCGCCCTCGGCAGCATCGTGCCATAGCTTCCTGAAGCTTGCATATTCGTTGTTGACTGAGTAACGCTCCTGGACGCTCAACTGTTCATAGTCGTGCCGTTTGTCGTCGTGCCGCTTGCGGAAAGATTCGAGCGTACTTTGAACGGGAGGGGGATTGTCGTCTTCACCATCTTCTTCCGGGGGAGGAATCGGGTCACCGTTGGCCTGTGCAATCTCAATGGCCTCCTCGCGTCGGCGCTCCTTTTGCAGTTGGCGCGTATTCTGTTCGGCCTGTGCGTTTGTGGCACTGGTATAAATTTCTCCAATGACCTTGCCCTCATCTTCTAGCGCGAATCGGTGATCAATCAGAAGGCGAAGGTTTGCCTCGGCCTCGCGAGATCTAGCATCCACTTCGTGAGCAAACTCATCCAGGTGCTGCTCGAGAGCATCCAGATCCTCTTCCCCGTTCTCAGGATCCTTATCTTTGCGGCGGCGCTTCTGCTTGAAAAGGTGCTCTCGGCGTTCGCGCAGGCGCTCTTGAATATCTCCGACAACATTTGCTAGATTTGTGGTACTGGATTTGAGATTTCTGATGTACCTTGTCTGCTTGCGGTCGGTGGATAGCTTCTCGAGAGCATTGCGTGCAGCATCGTCGAGGGGGTACTCGGGAGGCTCATACTCTGGCAGGTCAGAGCGCGCCGGGCTCTCTGTTCGGTTCACAGCAGAAGATTTAGCTCGGTTGACTAGGCGTTGAGGCATTGCGGATGCGCTCTGACGAGGTTGTGCGACTGCTCACGGCGAGCTTTGGTGATGAATTGTGATGGAGATTTGACGAGTGGGGAACGCGCCAGGAACACGCGCCACGGTGCGTGGCGAAGGAAGTTTGGGGGGGGGGGCCACATTGGGGGCAGCGCGTGGAATCGGGCACCTGAAGCGGCTGGCTGAAGGTGAGCAGTGACGTAC
This sequence comes from Beauveria australis, assembly GCA_030411535.1. NCBI lineage: Eukaryota > Fungi > Ascomycota > Sordariomycetes > Hypocreales > Cordycipitaceae > Beauveria > Beauveria australis. The sequence goes on from JAPERH010000520.1 coordinate 5,960, forward strand.
CTAGGTAGGCACCTAAATAGGCAGGACGTACCTGGAACCCCGCCACCAGCAATAGTCTACTGATATCTCATGAACTTACAGCCGCCCTATCGTGGCTGTCTTGCCTGTGAACGGGTGGCGGAAAGACCTTGAAAAAGCAAGTCACTTGACATTACTATACTCCTAATTAGTAGGTACCTTACTTAAGAGCCTCGCACAACGTCTGATTGCCCACAAATCTCATATTACAATCGAAAAATGTCCCCTGGTGTGCAGCCATCCTGGTCATGATGCAAAGGTGCCTCGAATCACTACCAGATGGTTCCATAGGCCACCTACTTCATGTATGACCTGATTTAAGGATACATCACGGCAGCTTGCTCTGACGCCGTTGTTGCCCACAATAGCTAGCTTGGCGGACAGCAAGGCTGGGCTGGGCTGGCCCGTCCGCCGGTAACACAGCGTCGCTGCAGGCTGCAGTCAAGATGTGACCAAAAAGATCGATGTCTTTGCAAAATGTCGATTCCCTTCTGTGCTTCGTGCCGCAGTTCTGGACCACACTTTCTTCTGTCTGGCACTAGACTGGCCCTGCCGTGCCTGCGTAGGTGTCGCCCAGACCGATCATGCGTTGGTGGTCGAGATGGCCAACAATTGCGGCCCCACCCTTAGTTCCGTCTCGATCGCGGTTTCAGAGGACCATCCACTGCAATCGGGCGGCTGCCTCTGACTCCGGCCGCATTTCTCGCGCCCCGCCCCGAAAAAAAGCTTGGATGCTTTGGGCCAAGCAAGAAGCCGCTCCGGGTGCACAATTCTTGACCCGTCAGTCAAGTCGTCGATATGCAAATGCTAGTGCCTCGTCGGGATCGTGGATTTGCATTTGCACCACGTTGCCCACCATGGCCGCATATCATACAGTACCCGCTTGATGCTAGTACGCCTGCTGGGTGCTTACAAGTTGCTGGCATCTCAAGCCAACTCACAACTTGATTCTGACGCTGTTGCTTCGTATCACTTTTATTGGCTCGTTTTCGTCTCTCAGAAACTAGTTCGGTTGCTTTACTCTATCAACGCAGCAAATCAAAGCTCAACATCATGTTTGAGATTCCGAGAGCCGCCATTACTGTGCCCAGCATGAACCCGTGGGAAACCCGCGCCATGGCGGTAAATGGCCCAACAGACCTCAAGGATTCTTACCCTGTTGTTTTTAACTTGAATTTGTAGCACAACTTCCCGGACGAGTCTCCATCTGGCGCTGAACAGAAGCAAACCCTTCGCTCTGGCTTCGAGTCTCGACAGGATCCCATCATCTACCCCGGCCTCTACGCCCCTAGTGGGATAGACATCATGGCAGTTTTGGTATGCTTCAGCCATTCAAAGCATGCTTCTTCATGCGGACACCGCTGATCGTTGCTCAGTTTAGTGTACTGGCTCGTCCGGAACCCAAGATCGATCTGGGGCCTGTAGATTGTTCTGCGGCACTGACCGTCAGCAACCTCGATCTTCCTGGTAGTCCCATCATCTACGCAAACGATGCCTTTGCCAAGTTGACTGGCTACACCATCAAGGAAGTCCTAGGCAGAGATGCCCAGTTTCTACACTCACCCCAAAACGTATGCCCTGCAGCAGAACCTCTCTTCGACCAACACAGCGCGGCGATCCAGAAACTAGAACAAGCAACGGCCTCTCGAGACGAAATCCAGCTCTGCATTACCAACTACAAAAAGAATGGTGAGAAGTTCACAAATCTGCTCAGCATGATACCGATTCGCCTGCCCGACGACAAGACACAATACTCTGTTGGCTTCCATGGGGACATGGACTGATCCAACGTCTACCATCGCCAACCTTGGCCCAATCCTCTTCTTCAAACCACACTATCTGCATTCAGCTTGAAAATACAGCATTACGAACAGCGTTTTTGTTTTCATAGAATTACGGCCTGGCTTTCAGTTCTTATTATACCCCAGTTGTTTAGAGCTTGCTTGCTCAACGCCTGGAGAATACCAGTTGCTCCTTGGCCTTGACTGAACAGTGAAGCTACGGTTTTTATACCTCTCCGCAATACACGATGCGGAAATACTGGTTTGCTTTAAATGCTGACAGTACACAATGTATATAGATTACAAAGATGAAACAGTTAGAATTAGTCGACCGCGGGCTCAGTCGTCTCCATCAAGCATCTGTCATTATTGTATCCAGTGATGTGAATATTCAATTTCCGAGCCTCGCCGACCGACGTCTGCCGCCACCATCATCAGTCGCTTCAACTTTTGTCTTTTTGTTCTTGCCGGTCTTGCTGCTTGCGGCGTGCGGCCGCTTGCTCTTGGCTGGTGTAGCCTCCTTTTCCTCTGATTTGACAGCTTTGCCCATTGATTTGCGGGCTTCTTCTATCGGCGTCTTTTCTCCGTTGGGTTCTGCCATGGCAAGCGCGCCTGCCAACTTTCGTCTATTTTCCGGCGGCGCCTTTTCTTCGTCGGACTCTTCTTTGACAAGAGGCTCCGTTTTGGCGTTGCCTGCCACGCGGCCCGTCTTCTTCTGAATTGCCGGCGCGAAGCAGCTGGTGCGGCCGCCAACTGTGATAAACGATAGCTTCTCACCGTTAGGGAGCTTGGATGACGAACCCTTACTGCCCTTGCCCCAGCGGTGGTTAAACAGCCAGTGCTCTGGGAACTCATCGGAATCACCGAGCTTCTCCACGGCCAAATTGCAGACGTAGCAGATTGATTCGTAGATCTTCTTGATCTCAGTATCACTAAAATCGTCGCAGTACTGCTCAGGATGCACTCTGGCGTGGTACAGGGTCTCGTCAGCAACCCAGTTGCCAATGCCACTGATCATGCTCTGGTCGAGGAGTAGTGCCTTGATGGGAACATGGCGCGAGGTCATTTTACCCCGCAAATACTCCTCTGTGAAACGGTCCTTGTCCACAACGGGGTCAGGCCCGTTCTCAACAAGCGGTGAGTGATTTCGAATGTCGACTCCTGGGCAGTTCAGCAATCTGACTCGTCCAAACCGACGAGGGTCTGTAAACGCAATCTCTACAGGAAGCTTTTCGTCCGTTGTGATATGAAACTTCCAGAACTTTGGAGGCCAAACAGTGTACTCGCTATCTTCCATCTTTTTGAAGTAGTTGGTGTATGCTGTCTTGTCATTTTTGATGTGAATCCAACCTTGGACGAATCAGTCACGTGGAAGCTCGTCAAGGACCACAAACATACCAGTCATGCCGAAATGCATCACCAAATGCGGAGGCTGCTCTAGCGTTATCCTGGCAAATTGTTGGTGATTTGGTGGACGAACATGGATCCATAGTCTGGCTTACCAAAAGTATTTGCCTTGCGTGCCGGCGGACACGACCTACAATCTGATCAGAATTCGATGATGCATTTTACCAAAAAGAAAAAAAGAGTCATACTTTCTTGCCTGTGAGTGCAGCCGCTACCGCAGCACCGGTGGTGCCGACTTTGCCAAACACATTGGCATCGTCAATGGCCTCAGCGGAAGCAATGCGCTTACCAACCAGGTGAATGCGTAGGAAGTGGACTGCTCGTGCGACTAGTACGAACATTTAGTATTTAAACTAGTCAGGTGGAACAATTGACCTACTCTCAGCGATCTCGGGCATATTGAGTATATTCTTCTGACAAATGATTATGCAACAATGAAAGTAACAGCGGCAACCAATCGTCACGCACAAGGCGCGTGCGACTACTTCACGGCCGCCGCGGCTGAGCCACGAAATCTCGTGACGCGCTTACATAACCCTGTCAGAGCTCCACCAAAAAATCGACTTTTTATATCCTTTTGAGTTTTTGCTGAGAGCGGGTTTTCTTTCCACCACATCACCATGATTCTGGAAGCAGAAAAAGACTTTTGGTAAGTCTCAGGATGGTCAATGTGCCTCGTATTGAGCATTACTTCCCCCAATCTTTCTGATGACACGATGAAATCACAAACTAGAGTCTTTGACCACTTTGGAATGAAACCTCTTTTCACACATCAGTCTGAAAGACGAACCACGCATCGCGCTGCTTCGACCTATGGTCGACATGACGAGCTTCGAGCTAACCGCATTGGCAGGTCCACGTCTGTGTGAAAATGCACCGGATATATGATGGCCTCCAGTCCAACTGTGAACTGTGATGGTCAGCATAATATTAAATGGTACGTCTGCACGCAAATTTTTCCTCTTTCGCACTCTGTTATGATGATCAATTCGTAAACAATATACGCTGGAAATTACCGGCTGAGATCTTTCCTTGAAGATATTAAATGGCTATGTCTGACGCAAATCGCAACTTCTCTTTTCTACTGCAAATATTCTCCAAGCTTGCCTGCTAACTGTTGCCAAAGATTTATAGGCAAGGTACGACCCAAACACATATATTTCAGCATCGTCGGCACATCCTCGTTGAATGATGAAGCGGCACTGGGCTCCGAAAATATACACATGAGCAAGACAAGCCACTTTGCGGCAGGCCTAGAAAACCTCGCCCACTGACTTCGAACACACTCCTTTCGCGTCTTGAGCATGCTGTGGTTGGACCGTCATGCTAACTCGCTTCGCAGTGTCTTGGTAATACGATAACGAGATGAGTTAGTATTCTGTGAACCCAAAAGGTACGTGCTTTGCCTCTATGCAAACAAATTTTCTTTTCTATGATGAAACAGATGACGAGTCTTATTCGAGTTTTCGATGCAGACACTATCTTTTTTTATACCATTCATGCTTTACCTGACCTACCCCCCTACTACTTCTTCGTGTAAGACTTTGTGTTTAGAACAACGGCTGACGCAAGAATCAGATGTAGTGTTTCCGAAAGGGTTAGTCTAACGCCTACCTCACCTCCTACCTCGATTCTGTATGATGAACAAGAATGAAAATGACAAGCATATGTCCGAGCTCACGCTGCGAAGACAAACTCATTCGACGTCTGACTGCAGAAGCCATCTACCTTTTCGCTACGATGCTTTGGCAGAGCCCACAGCTAACTTGCCTCATTTGTTCAGTCTCTTTTGTTGAACGAACTACTTGAGACGGCAATGCCCGTAGCCTTGTAAAGGTCAGTTTATTTTTCTTTTTGACTACCCTCTCCATTGCTTAAAATGATGTTACAATTATCACGACGGTCAACGTAGCCAATTGGCATTGACGATATCGCCTGTGACAAGGCACTTTTTCTGAAATTTTCGCAGCTATAACATTTTTTCTCGCTACCTTGGGAAGAAGCACACGCTGACTCTTTCCAGATCTTCCAGACGAACCCCAAAATACGTAGATCACGTAGTCTAAGCTAAATCCAAAACGACTCGGCGCGTTACCAACGGCAAGGTGCCCGCTAGAATTATTGTTGGGCAATCAGATGCTGCCGATCCGCCAGCTTCGCTCTGCTCTCGCAATGCCTTTTCAATTTTTCATACGCTATCAACGCACCACCATGCCCTCGCTTCTACAGCTCGAAATCACCAGTTTTCCGAAGCAGAAGAGCCACTGAGGCACTCCTAGACTTTCTCCACCCACAGTGTTATACAGTACGCGAAAACTCTAGCCGCAAGTTTTAATGGTAGCCTCAAGAGAATTGATTTTCAGTGCGTTTACGCTGGGCAACCTCGTCGTGAAGCTAGCTCTCTTAGAAAGCCACAACGTCAATTCAACAAGATCAACAGGGTGCCTTTTCAAGAGTAATATTCTGTTGTCATCAAGGTCTCTTTTATCATACCCCAATTGTTAAGCGTCATCACAACCATAACCCGTGGCCAACCTCCGCAGTTCCTCCGCAATTCGGCTTTATTCTCGACGTAAATTTGGCCTCGAAATGGTCGAACGGATCACTGCCACCGGAAGCGAAAATGGCAGCTCAACTTCAGAGCAGATTGCACGCGATATTGAGAGCGAATACCGTGAAGTGATAATAAACGGATCGGATGTACGCTATATCCAGCGAGACCTCGGCAGCCTCAGCAGAGGCCACTCAAGGGCAGCTAAAAAGCTGACTGAGAAGGCTACCGAAAAAGCTCCTCTTCAGTAGACGACCGTTTCAGTGGCCTCAAGGCGCGCTTTGAGAGTTTCGAACAGTGCGTCTTCTCGCGGCTTTCATCCATGATAGCCTCATCACAGGCAGCACAACAGCGGAGCGAGCCAACAGGATTACATTTGACACGCATCACCGCCACTGCCAACCAAATTAGCAACTATTTGGAAGGAGAGCCGTATCAATTGAACGATTGAACGCAAAACCGTCCGTCATCGCAGGTAGCAAAATTGCAGATACCTTACCAATCACTTCCTGAAAGTAATGCGTGACCTACAGTTCGCACATCGTAACCCTACAATTTTCAAGGTATCCTCCAGACTCGAAATTCAGCATGCCCAATCCAACATATCTATCCATTTCGCGGTCTAAGCTACACTGGATTTGTCATTATTGCCATGATGTTCTGATATTGATGAAATTGAAATGAAAACCAACGCTCAAATATTAGGGGGTGATGATTACACTAGTAAAATGCGCGCATCCTCATGTCAAACATGCCAATTCCTTTTTTTGAGCAACACCTTTCTTCTCCTTTTGCTCCTTCACAAGCTCCCGCCTCAGGAAGAGTCGGGCTGCGCGACCTTTTTCTCGTCATGCGGCACCGCTGCCGCGGCCGCAGGCTTAGCCGACGCACCCGAGACGCTGCGCATGCTCTGGGCGGCTCCGGAGGCGCTTCTCGTGACGCCAATCTCCTGGTCCGGATGCAGAGCAGACTTGCCGGGCTCGACGGGTGAGTTGAGGGCGAGCGCGTCGTCCTTGGGGTTAAGTGACGCGGGCGAGCTCGGGGACACGGGCGAGTTGGGCTCAGCGGGCCCGGTGGCGCCGCAGACGCCCTGGACGACCTGGAACCACTTTTGCGCGTCGGCGGCGGTGTGGGCCTTGAAGGCAAACTCGGAGTTGCCGGTGAGCTTGCTGGAGAGGGTCTTGCTGCGGTCCTTGCCCTTGATGTTGAACTTTTCGCCGCTGGGGGCGCCAATGACGGCGTCGGGCAGGTAGATGCTGAGCTCGGGTTTCGGGTCCTGGCGCGCGTCGTCCGAGTCCTTGAACTCGTGGAGGAAGCGCGCGGGGGTGACGACGTAGTAGCCCGTCGAGTAGCCAAAGGAGAGCTTGTTGCGCGACTTGCGCTCGAGCGAGCCCTCAATCAGGGGCTTGGTGGCGGCGTGGTCCATGTTGGGAAAGGAGATTGCGTCGACGGAGCGCGCGGGGTCGTCGGGGTTGGCGAGGCGGTCGGAGCAGCGCGTGGCAAAGTTGGCCCATTCGAAGCCCTTGGGCACGCACTGAATGGTGCCGAGGATGTCGTTGTGCAGGGCGCGGATCTTATCCGCCTGGCCGCCGCTGAGCTGGACAAAGGCGGCCATGGCCTCCTGCAGCACCTCGATGATGTGGGCCTCGAACATTTCAAAGTTGTTTTGCACGGAAATGAGGTCGTTTGTGTGGTTGTTCTCGGCGAGGACCTGATTAGACAGACGGTGCAGGACGCCGCGGTAGATAACGTAGGGGTCGTCCGTGCCGGCGATGCGGCCGCCGGCGGCGTCGTACGAGGCCGTCTGCTGGCCGAGCAGCTCAATGTGCTTCTGCGTCGTGTTGCGCAGCTTCTCCACCTCGCGCGCGCCCGAGTGGGCGCCCGAGTCGAGCTCCTTGGCCTTGTGCTTGATCTCCTTGTGCAGGCGCTCGAGAATGGGCAGCACCGACCCCTTGATGCTCTTCTCCGTCTCGAGGTTGGTGTTGATCATGGCCTGCGTGTTGGCCCGCAGGTTCTCAAAGAAGCCCGCGACGCCCCCGAGCGACTGGTCAAAGTGGTGGCCCTCGCGCAGCGGGTTGGAAATCGTCTTGAGCACCTTTTCGTACTCCTTGGCGTGCCGGCCGTGGAGCTTCTCCACGGCCGACACGTAGTCCTCGAGGTATCCGATGGCGTGCTTCCACGCCTGGAGGCGCTCGGCGAGCAGGCCGGCAGTCTGCGAGTGGGAAAGAAATACATTAGCGGCGGCCCCCCTTCCCCTCCCCTCGGGTTTGGGGGGTTCTGGTGTGTAGGCGAGCGAGAGGGAGACGTACGGTTGTGGGATCCGTGCCGGGGACGGCATCCTCGGAGCTCAGGCCGGTAGCGGTGCGCGACGGCAGTGCGGTCGAGGTGGGGGAAGCCATGGTCGCTGTACTATATGCTGATTAGGAGATGTATTTGGGCGTTGTCAGTTTCTGATATATTCGAGGGCAGGTATGTCGCAGGCACAAAAAGAATGGAATACAGATTCGAGAAGAGTAGAGATGTTGCAAATCCGAATGCTGGCGAGGGGAAGTGAGGAGAGAGGGCTTGGGGGAGGGAAGTTGAACAATTTCCCGGCCAGAGGGGCTGCCTTGGCGGAGAGTACCTAGGTAGCGACTAATAATTGTCGCGCCACACCTTCAACACCGACGAACAACGGGGACAGGGACGGACCAATGGTGGTGTGCCTTTTCTGCGTCAGAAAAACTTGATTTTGGACAACGGTGCTACTAGGTATGATTTGATTGCCGATGGCCATTGTTTCATCGTTGACCAGGCCCACAATCGCATTTCCTGTTTCTGTTTTTGCTTGCTGCCGTGGCCCCTCCCCTTGGACCGTGTGCATGAGGGAATGAATGATTCAGTGTCTTGACGAGCCGAGACCGTGATGGACTGCGCCGCTGTGCTGGTTTCTCATACCAGAATCTGTCTGTTGCCCTGAGCAGAAGAGCTGGCTCCCTTTGCTCTCTTTTTGGCGCGTCTTTGCTGTCGTAGCGTAAATGTAGTATGTGGCGTATCCGAGCGCAAATCAGACTCGAGGTACAAACCAAAAGCCTAATCGAGAATCGCACTGTAGTGACACGATAAACCAAATAACAAGCAAATAGCGGCAAGCAAGTTTGCTTGTTCTAAAAGCTTGATGAGCGCAGTTAGCACGAAAACGACACTATTTCGCTCAAGCATTGTATCTTCTTCGTCATCTCGAATGACTTGAGTCGCGGCTGAAATGTCTCGCTGTCGCATCACTACTCGCAGGAGAACCGTGTCACTGCCATGACGTCAAAGGCATGAATATTCTCAACATTACACGTCTATCACTAAAACCAGTCTGTCGACTCGTTCAAAAAGTTACAACATAAAACCCATCAGCGGGAGGTCAAGCTCCACAGTCAAGGGGGGGGTATTTCTCTTTCACCTCGCTCTGTGAATATCCTTAGCAAAGCCAAAACCTCAATAACCACAATACACAGAAAGAGAGCAGGGCAGGGCAGAGGCAATAAACAATAATCCAAAAGAAAACCGAGAAAAGTTGGCCCAAGACAAAAATAAAAAAGATAAAAATAAGCAGACCAACAACACCGGAAACGCAGCCACGTAATGACATGAATAGTATAATGAGCCGCGTCTCCAGGGCTTCTTCCCCCCTCATCCCAGTCTTCATTCTCTTTCGAGACTCAGTCGCCGTCTCCCGTGAGCAACCTGCTCGAAGAAGCCAAAACCCCAATTTTCCATTCTTTCCATCTCCTTTGTCCTCCCAAGTCGAAACGTCTTCTTCCTCATTACAAAAAGTTAACTAGCCAGGGGACCAGAGCGCTGTGCATTTGTTAGCGATTTAATCATTGGAAATAAACATCATCAGTCCGACTTACCCAACAGCAACAGTAGCTCCAATTCCAATAAAGGCTCTGTTTCTAACTCTGTCCTTGCGCACCTCGGCATCAGTCTTGACCTTTTTCGAGCGCGGTTGCGATTCTTTCGACTCGGCATCATCCTTCTTATCGGCGCCCTCTTCGGTAGTCATGTCCAAAGCCTTGCGCTTGCCCTTCTTCGACTCCGTCTTGGCGCCCGACTTTGCAGCGGCAGCCTTGTCGGCTTCCTTGGCGGACTCGACCTGCGCTTTGGCCTCGGCCATCATGGCGGCAATCTCTTCCGCGCTCGGGGGCTGACCGGCTGTAGGCAGGGTAACCTCAACCTCGGTGACCGTTTGCTTCTTGTCGCTGTGCTTGGCGCCCTTGACGGGCTCCTCGATGATGTGGAGCTTGGCGGTCTCGTCTTCGGACGCGACGGGCTGCAAAACCACGGTGGGTTCGAAATCGGCGGCCTGGGGAACGGAAGACTCAGAGTCGCCGTTGACGGAAGCTGCAGCCTCCTTCTCGGCAGCCTGCCTGGAGGCTTTGGAGCTTCGCTTGCGGGGAGAGGCGGGTGTCTTCCTGCTGCTGGCTTTGGCGGGGCTGACGGAGCGTCGCGAGCGTCTCGAGGCACTGCCGGCGGCAGAAGTGGCGGGGGTCAGCAGAGGCTGGGTGGCCCTGGCCAGATCAAATTTGGGAGGAGCCGAGATCTTGCGGGTGGGAGAAGAAGTAGTTGAGTCGTTGCCCTGCGAGATGGAGATTTTGGCAGGGTCGAGCAGGGCGCGAATCCACGCAGAGATCTGGTACTCCTCGGCGAGAGCCAGGGCCTGCTCGGGAGGGATCCAGAGATTACCAGCAGTCTCCTCGGGGCTAGTGGTCGGGAGGGACTTGATGTACTTGCGCTCGGCCTCCTCGTCGGCGGCCTCGGCGTAAGGGAATGTAGCCTTAAACATGCCCGTGGCGGAAACATAACCGTCAAAGCTGCGGCGCATGAGGAAGTAGCTGGTGGGACTCGACTTATGGATGCCTGACACGATTCCCTTTTGCATGGGGGCACGAAGGTGAGCATATTCGAAGAAGCCGAGGGTGGTAGCGTCGGCATCTTCGTTGCCAGCTATCCTGGGATTAAGCTTGGTTTGCCCGAGACGACGGCGTGAGACGAGATCAGAGTCTGGAAACGAATTAAGGGTTAGCATTCGGTTGATGGGCAAGTTGAGGTCGCTGGGGCAGGCGATGGGGTAGCAACCAACATTCGGGAATGTTCTCCATCATGAGCCGGTTGCGCTTGGCGGGAAGAGTTCGTGTAGAGGCCATTGCGACGGAGCAGTCTCGCAACGAGAATTCAACAGTAGAGATTCTCGGGGTCGCAAGTGCGATAGAAATGGGCAGAGGAGCCGGGTGCCTGCAGATCAAAAGGACGAGACGAAAGGATTAGTCGCAATGCTGGGTGGAGGATGCGCGCGCGTTCGCGTTTCGCAACGGAAACGTGACAAACGGCAGCGAACCGGTTGCTTGCCACGTCAAAACGGAGATGAGAATAAATTAAGCGTTGATGGCGTACAGTTTAAGAAGAAGACGGGAATGGGTGTGGCAGCGAGGAGCAAGGCAAAAGAAGTGGCCAGGTGAGCTCAACGCGATTTAACCGGGGCGCGACGACAAGGCAGTGAAGATGCCGCGCGCAAGAGAAGAATGAAAGAAGGCTGAATGGGAAGCAGAGCCAAAAACCAATCCGCCAATGGACAAAGTAAGAAGACTGGGGGAAGAGATGGAAAAAGAAGCAAAAGTGGCCGAACGCGGGAGATGGGGGAAATGCGACGCCGTCGACGGGGTGTAGACGAGAAACACTGAAGGAGAAGGTCGAGGAAAAGGTTCGCGATGGCGGGTTCGGGGGGGGACCAGGCGAACCAGTTGCCAAAGAGAAAGAGAGCCAAGGGCGGGCCTGGCCAACTGGTGTAGGAGTTTACTTGAGTGGGCTGAAGGACGGGCGTGGATACCTATCTTTGCTGAGGAGACGGCAGGCGAGATGAGGTACCGTGTGTCGCAAGCAGCCAAGCAGCGCAAGTTTGCACCTGAGGCTCGCTGCCCAAAGAGGACCAGTCAGTGACTGCGACCATTTCATTTTGATTTTTATTAGCGGCAAACTCACTAAAAAACCACAGAGTTAATCTTAATTGGGAGAGCTCTTGTGGGGATTTCTTGAATTGGACTAGTGCATGCTACCATCAACGAATGATGGCGGCGGGATCTTGGGCTAAATCATAAACCCCGACGGCTCTTGCAGCGCTCTGTCGAGAGAGCTTCACTGCAGTTGTTCAAGACAGCTGGGCGTCCCTACCTTGGGTATTACCTGGGTACAGGTAATTATACTGCTGTGGGCCCTTGACCCTTTGGAGTAGGCTCACCTGCCGAGGCCTTTTTTTCTTCCTCTTTCTCTTCTTCCCTCACCCAGCCCACATTATGGGTACGGTTTCGCTGCGTTTGCCTCCTCACATCTCCACGTTGGCACCCAGTGTTGCCAGTTTACACTCTTCACCGCTTCCAACTGCCCATCCCGACGAACACCTCTTAAATCTGCAGTTAAGCATCTCCTCCACACCACCATTAACAGAGCTCCGTCACCTTTGCTCCCGTGCTCCCCTCACGACGGCTCTGCTCAGTGCCAACTGGTGAAAAATGTTCAGTGCCAACTGGTGAAAAGAACGGCGGGCATCCCCCACTATTTAGAAAAGAGGCCCTACCCGACGACCGTGTATGCCTTCCCGTGGCCCGCTCCGAAACGCCAATGTTCTTCCTCTTCTGCTTCCACTCTTCTCTTCCTTGGCGAACCGTCGACAAGATGTAACTAGTGTGTGCAATGTGCCTGTTTTTCTTGTGTAGCCCGCGTCTGTCCAATCCGTGTAACTGAATCCCCCCCCCCTTTTCTTTTTCTGAGCCTCGCCGAAGCTGGGCAAGCTGGGGCAAGGCTGGAGAGTGTTGTGCCAGGCCTTGTCGCACACGTGTACCACAAGGGAGGTTACTATTCCATTTGAAGTAAAAATCTAAAAGCTGCCGGTAATCCAGTCAGTTCCTTATTTGATAGTTATTCTCCAAGAAAGACAAAAAGATGCCAACACCTTCATTTCCAGCCTTGCTCTGTGTTTCACCACACGGTACTAACTAGTTATTTATTGGGGTGCCCATCTCCCCCGCGCGGGCGCCCAACCAAAACTTGCTGCTATAACAGGTACCTCGAAACGTTAAACAATAAAGTAGGTAGGTAGTAGTTTGCTCTCTGGCCAGCCAGCTACATCCCCAACTCAACGCCAAAGAACCATTAATCATTCCTCTTCCGTCCACGGCTAGATCCGTTGCCTGATTAGGTCGTATATTGCGCTAAAGACAAACCAAATCTAGATCAAGTTGCCAAACCATGTCTGCATTTAACAGAAATTCCCAGCCAGCTGCTGTCGTAACCTCTTGCTCCGCGGCCTCTTGCCCGTCCAATCAAGCGGCCGTGCCAATCAACACTCCCCCACCAAGTCTCATGCATCAAAGCCCCTCCATCGTCACCGTCTCGCCGTAAAACCGCCATTCTATTGTTCTTCTTTCCTTCTCCTCTTTTCCATCCATATATCCAGTTGAAACACAGTAGTCTCACTCTTGCAAATCTTCTTCTGCCTCTTCTGCTACTGTCTTTTTTTTTGCTACTTTGCCAGACCACATCGATACCCCCAGCCCACCATGGCTTCCCAAAACGACGACACGATGCCCGAGGAGACGCAGGGCTACAAGCTCTCTCAGCCCAAGCAGTCCCTCGCCGAGTACGAAAAGATGGGTGAGTGACGCAGGACCACGTGCTGCGGCCGACATGATTTGCAATTGTTTTTTTTTTCTTCTTTTCTTTTCTCTTCTTTTCGCGCTCCGAGACAAGGAAGACGAAAGGCCACTCGCGTCCATGCACATGCAACTACTTTTTCCCCGCAGTGTGCCCCCTCCTTGCGCGCCAAAACACCCGTCCGCTAACAAGAGACCCAATTCGAAGATGCCGGCGACGAGTCCCTCCAGCGCTACAAGCAGTCCCTCGGCCTCGGCGGCGGCAGGGACCTATCCGACCCCTCGGACCCCCGCGTCTGCGTCATCCTCTCCCTCACCATGGAGTCGCCCGGCCGCGGCCCCGTCACCATTGACCTCTCCCAGCCCGGCAGCGAGTCCTCCCTCAAGAACAAGCCCTTTAAGATTAAGGAGGGCGCCAAGTTTACCATGAGCGCCCAGTTCAAGGTCCAGCACGAGATCCTCAGCGGTCTCCACTACGTCCAGGTCGTCAAGCGCAAGGGAATCCGCGTCTCCAAGGACTCGGAGATGATTGTGCGCGCAGCCCCTTTCCCTTTGTGGCAATATCTTCGATGCATGCTGACTGACGTCTTTTGAAAAAAACAGGGTAGCTACGCCCCCAACACGGAAAACCAGCCTACGTATACCAAAAAATGTACGTCGCAAGACCGCATCCTCTCGTGCTGCAGGTCACTAACATGCTCCGCACAGTCCAAGAGGAAGAGGCTCCGTCCGGCATACTCCTTCGCGGCCACTACGATGCCGTCTCCAGCTTCGTCGATGACGACAAAAAGACCCATCTCCAATTCGAGTGGAGCTTCGACATTGCGAAAGATTGGTAAAGGGTGCATGAAAGGGCGATTTATTGACAACAAAAAGTACCGACGAGGAAGTCATCAGGCTAGCATGCTTCTGTTCTTGTTTTTTTATCATTCGGAGAATATATCCTGGCATTGTCTGGCTGTCAACTTATATGTACAGTTCCAGATAAACTTTCACAAAGTCATGGATTACAGTCCTCCATCACAACATGCCAAGTCGAAAATGCATCGAGGCTTGATACGGTGACGCATGACGAAGATATGACAAGAATTCTAGCTGGTCTAAATACGCTGAGTGAAAGCACACATGGTTATCTGCCGCTACAAGAAATAGTCTGGTAATGCACTCCCGTCACCAGTCTTATCTAGGGCGGGCTGCATGTCCTTAACTTGGTCATTCTCCGGCGCCGCGGCAAACACGTTGAAGAAGCGGTCGCCGTTGGTGTTGACCTCGAGCACGCTCGCCATATTACCGCAGCGATAGCAGTAGTTGGGCGCGCTCCAAACCGTGCTCAGACGGTTGCCGTACAGCACTTGAAATCCTTCCTGACACAGCTGATGCGCGCGCAGGATATGCGACATGTTGTTGACGGCCAGAAACTTTTGCACCACCTGTGCGCCAAAGGTGTATCCGGCACCGCGCGGCGACAAGGAGAACTCGTCTCGGTCAGGGTCGGGGTCAGACCATACAAGGTCTGCCATGGGGCCCTCGTGAGGGATCTCGCGGAAGCGGTCGATGATTTTTATTTGATCAATCGAATGTATCGACGGGGAAAGCCCTGCACATGTCAGCTGTGTTATGGAATGATTAGCTCCATTGAATCACATACCGCCGTGGACGCAGAATATTTGGTTATCAATCACCACGCTCAGCGTCATAAAGTCAAACATGTCCGTAAAGTAGTGCCACACATTGGCGTTGCCATACTTTCGTGAACATTCGGTATAAAATCCATATGATTGAGTGACGCCTCGAGATTCGTGATTCCCGCGAATCAAGTGAACGCGCTCGGGGTATCGCAACTTCAAACAAACAAGTAGGGAAATGGTTTCGACGCTAAACATGCCACGGTCGACATAGTCTCCTGAACGGATAATCAGTTTTGTCGCGGCAGATGCATAGGTACAGTCGGCAAGACGCACCTAGAAAAAGATAATTTGTATCTGGACAGTAGCCGCCTATGCGAAATATTTCAATGAGGTCGTAGAATTGGCCGTGAATGTCACCAACGACGGTCACGGGGGCCTGGACGTGGACGACGTTGCTCTCCCGCATAAGGAGCTCCTTTGTCTTGGCGCATATCGCTTCGATGACCGATTCGGCCAGAAGTTCTTTCTTGTAAAGACGCGAGATGCACTCGTCCAAGTCGACCGAGGCTGTCCGAAGGCGCGGTTAGATTGACTTGCGGCGGGCGAAGGCCGAGGGGTAGTGGGCTGCTCACTTGGTAGGCCAGGCATGGTATTTGGTGCGTTGCCGTTGTAGCGGCCAGGTTTGCATGCAGTGTCGACGTCGACAAAGAGTTGAGAGAGGGGCGATCTAGATATGACTCGACATCCAGACGCATTCAAATAGTCGCGGCGTAAGGGAGAAGGTAGCTTCCTCGAGATCGGCTCCAGGCAAAGGTCGTGACTGGAGGGGCGCTTTCGGAATAAGCCAACATGTTCGGGCGGGTGCTTGCTGGAGGCGGCGTGAGAAAGCTGCTGTACCTAGAAGGGGAATCAAGTTGAAGCAGGCATTGTACCGGAGCAGCGGGCGCCTGTAGGGAAGATGGGTACGATAGTCTCCGTCGATGGCAGCGAAGGTTGTTTGGCGGAGCTCGTCGGCAAGCTTTCTGGCGCTGGCTGAGAAATCATCATGGCAGGACAGAGTGGGCCTATCTATCAAGCTTCAGGAGCGGCCGCGACATGACCGAATACGGCATCTCCAATGCATACGAATGATTTAAGAGGCAAGAGGACCAGAATATATGGATTATAGAGCAGAGACATGTACAAGTGTAAACATGAACCCTCGAGGCAGGTGGCTGTCATGTTTCGTCCAATGAAGGGCAGACAGCTAGCTGCCTAGGCGCTCCTCACAGTGTACTTTGCCCTACAGAGCAGCGTCTACGATTCGCTGATTCGGCCATATACACGTCCAAGCGCTCTCAGGAAGTGGAGGACTCGACTCCATAGACGCGGCAGAAGATAGAAACATTTGAATGGACCGATTTGATCATTACCAAGAAAAGCTCTTCCATCAGCCCTGCACGCTGTTTGCATGTTTGCATGATCGCAAGTCGAACACACAGGTACCTACTTGCATGCATGGCCCGTGCGTCAGCATCTCACGTGGTGGTCCAACGTCTCACGTAGCGAGCGATGCGCTGAGCAGAACGCTGGCGCTATCAACACCAGAAAGGCCTCCGCGCGCGCCTCGTCTTGTCTGTCCGATTTTGTGACCCTGAACCCCTCTCCCGCTTGCGATTCACGCTTGGGGAGGGGTATGTCGTGAAATCCGTCAGTATCAACTGTGCGACAACGGTCCAGGTAAACCGCCTACTGCCTTGCGCTCGGCCGCGAGTGACACTGCTCCAAGGCATGACAGGCTTTCAACATCGCTCGCTCACAACACTGCCTTCCCTCAGATATCGGTTATCCATTGTCGGTTTCGCGCTGCGACTTGATAGATGACATAAGCTCTCAGACTTGTATCTCTGATGACCTTGTCAACCAGATCCTTTACTTGGGACACGCAACACTTTCTGATGGCGACGCCCTGACATCCGGCGCATCCAGTCACAACCTCAAGTCAGCTTGTAGGACGCCAACTTTCATAAGCGACCAAGTCTTTTCAACATGACCGACCAAGTTGTCACCCATCCCGGTCACGCCGACGAGCCGCAGTGCTACAACTGCGGTGGCATGGGACACTGGGCTGTCGCCTGTCCTGAGCCAACACGCGAGACACCCGCGTAAGACAGTTTGCACTTGGCTATAAGCCCGTTTATTGATTTTTTTCTAGTGGTCTTGCAGCTTGGAGAAACGCCTCTGCGACGCGACAAGGAAATGGTCGCGCGCAACACAACGATGGTAGAAAGTCTAAAGGACCCATCATCACTAAATACGGCCCTCCACCACCTCCAACAGGCTATGGTGCGCATTATCCGCCGCCTCCCGTATATCCTCCACCGCACAATTCTTATACTGTGCCTCCGTCGCAACCTCCCCCGTATCCTCCACAGTATCATTATCCTCCAGGTCATGGGCAACAACCATTACCACCCCCTCCGCCAAGCCATGGGCACTATCCGCCTCCCCCTTACCCTCCTCCCTCTGAGTCTTACTCTGCCCAGCAGCCACGGCCACCATATCCGGGACCATCGCAAGAATACGGCGGTTACCCCTACGCAGGACAAGACAGCCATCAGTTCATCCCACCTCGGCCAGCTTACAGCGGATCATACGCGCAAGGATCTGGAAGCGGCCATAAGCGTCATCATCAACGGCCACAGCCGCCTCACAGAAACTCTGCACCGTCACCGCCAAAGTCTCGCGCTTTTCATGCAGCGTCGCCGCCAAAGCCACCGGCGTCTTCTCCTCCTGCGCCTATTACTCACGGGCTACCACCAAAGCCGCCGAAGAGCGTGCATGATATTGACCATAGCCGCGATCAAAGGACCAATAAACGGAAACACGACCACCATCAGAACAGACCTAAAGATATCAAGGAGCACCATCCTGCGCGGAATCATGGTAGTCCTAAGGCCATGCCGGCTGTCCATAATCATCATGTTCAGAGCAATGCTAGTGCTCAACACCACCAAGGGGCCCAGAATTGGCAAGCAAAGCAACACAGTAACAGGAGACGCTCTTCTGCTGGCAACCACGGGTCGAATCAGCCTCGGATGCAACGACAGCAGTCAAGAGACTCGCTTAATCAGCATGCTCAAGGGTCGCCTCGAGCCTATTCCGAAGGTCACAGAAGAATCAGCAATGGCGAGCAGCACCACGGCAGCCCCAATCCTAATAACACTGGCGACAAGCCCAAGAGAGACTCTCATACACCAAAAGCAACCGAGATAACCCCAACACTTGTCAAATGTATTCCATCGCTGCCACCGAAGCCCAACACGGCAGTGGAATCACACGTTCTCAAGCTCCCAGACGATCACACCCCTTCTGTTTTCCCCAACTCCCCGAGAATATCAGAGACGAATGTCCGTGGCATTGACGGCAACCGAGATCGGGACCGTGACCACAGCAGCTCTACTGCCAGAAACGGAACAAAATCTGAGTCATCGGTGCAAGAGGATGTGAATGCCGAGGAGCGTCCATCCAAGAGATTTCGTCGAACCAGTCGAGACCGGGACCGATCGCGTAGCACTGGTCGATACCGGGATAGCGACGATTTGCCGCCTCTGGACCGGCAAAGATCGCGTTCGCTGCAGCGACGTTCGAGTCTCTCTCGTTCGCCCAGATCCAGAAGGTCATCCGTCTCGAGCCGGTCTTCGGACCTCAACTCGCTTGAAGCGGAGCTGCTGGGTGTTTCTGCCCGCAGGTTGTCGACAGACTCGGAGCCGCGGCGCCGGCCAGACAGAATCGTCCCGCCAAAAGCAAAACGCCGCAAGCCCACCAACTCGGCATTTAGGTAAGCCCTTGCTGCTCAATCATTGCCCCCCCCCCCCCCGGTTTGCCAGCGAGCTAATGTAATGATAGTCGGCGGTGGTGATAAAACTACACGATACCCATGCTACTTGCACACCGCGCACACTCGTTTACGCGCACACTCTTTTATACGCAGTAACCACACATTTCCTTTCCAAGGCTAGGCCATTTGCTATTGATATGAAGACACGCTTTCGGTAGAGATAATCGGAGGTTTTACAAAGCCAACTGTGCATATATCTTGGGTCTCCTGTCATGTCTCCGGTTTACGAAATAGTACAACTTCTGGGATAAAGTTTCTTTTTTTTCTTTTCTTTTTTTTTTTTTTGGCGTTGGTGGCTGGAAAACATGGCAAATAAACTTTCCCATAACAATAACACTTTTCTCTGTTCGGTGCGGGGTCGGGTCCGCGCCTCAATTTCGGCCGTAACCGCGGGCAAACCTTGACACTATTTATTTACTTATTACTCCTTTAATTCAAGCCTCGACCAACACCACTTTTGTCCCCCCCCCAACCAACGCTGAGCCAATTTATAAATAGTACTGCTCTATTTAGTTACCTATAACAAAGGCGCAGGCCGCCGTGTAACCTTGAAAAACTGGCGTATAATGTCTGATTACGAAAAGGAGCGCCCCCGTCCCCCAAAACCTTTTTGCGCGCTCAATCTCACCAACTCAGCTCGAATTTGACTGCGGATTTGTTGTAAAGACGGGCCATCTTTCCCCTCTTAGCCTTTTCAGAACTCGCAAAAAGAGTTTTCCCCCAAATATGACTCGATATTCAACTGGCGAACAAAAGTTATTTTTTTATTTTTTTTATTTTTTATTTTTTAGCCCGGTCCGTCATGTCACGCTGCACAGCTTGTTTATATCTTCCATTGTCAGCCGGAAAACCGCTGCTTTTCAATTTGCTGGTACAAATTCTCGTTTTCCTCGGGTCAGACTTCTCAGCACAACGTCTCGCTGCTTCTAATCACTAGCACTAGTTGATGAATTGTCGGCCGAAGATGTAGACAGTTTTTTTTTTTTTTTTTTTCTTTTTTTGCTGGGCTTTGTGTGCGTCGTTGTACCTGGTACTGATGTCGCTCAAACTTTCGACTTGATGTTGTATAACTGCAGCCCGCCGCTCAGCAGACGGGTGTGACGAGACGTCTGCAGGGTATAGCCTACATATTCCCATCTCAGACAACTGGTACTGCAGTAGAGGGGCACCATTCAACTTTGACTCGGTTGTCGTAGTTTTCTTCACAGAGAGTTGACATCTCTGGTCGTACATCTGATCTGGTACACGGGGAGGCTACGACGAAGCGCATTATCTGTGGCCAAGATTGTATATTACTATCTATACCCCGTTTATAGCATATTCCAACCCGAATCGTACGTCAGACCATAAAAGCGCGCCGATTGCGTCCCCCGCAGACCTCAGACCAAGCACCCAATGGCAGCAGAAGCTCAAGTAAATCAGAGACCAAATTGTCCAGAAAAGACATCTCCACAAAGAATAGGGCATCTACAACTCTGATCAGACAAAATTTCTCCGAGTCAGTACCACTCTTCGACTATCAACATACCAGAGAAACGAAGCCCTCTCCGCCATTAACCAATTCAAACCTCATTGGCCCGTCCCACTCCCTTATCCCGCTCCCTTTTCTCAGTCCTTCTCTTCGCCACCTGTTTCATCACTACCCTCGCGATACTTCTCAGTAGCAGCGCCGTCAGAATCACCGGCCATAGCAGCAGCACCGCGAGCCACCACGCCGCCACCAGTGCCTTGTCACGTCGCGTCCCCTCCGCGTCCAGGTACCACTCAGGCACCCAGTGGCCAGCGCGGCCCTTTCCATTGATGCACAGGATACAGCCGGAGCCGACCAGCACCCACGCGGCGACTGTAATGGGCACCAGTAGACGCATCGCGTCGTCCGGGCCATTGATGCTATCATGGGGCGTGTTGGAGTCGCCTTGGAGGCTCGCCTCCCGGGCCGAGAAGGCGAGCGTAGGAGTAACCGAGGCAGCAGATGAGTGGTGGATCATGGGTCGTGAAGCGGCAATGATCGTTGTGATTGCTGTGGGAAGAGGAGCGCGGTGATGGATGTGCATCGTGCCGGTATTGGAGAGCTGCGAGTAGATGAACAGCGTCGAGTGTTGATACTTATGTGATGATGGAAGAAATACTCTGTCTGCGATGATCATGGCCTTTATACAATGACAAAAAATAAAGAAGGAAAAAGATATTTACATTAAAGTTTCGCGGCTCGCCCAGAGGCGCCCAGATGGCGCCGTCCGTGGCGGCGCCTGCCCAACCTTGCAGTTGGCCGCTACTGCTTGTTTGCACAGTTGGGAAAGAGAATAAGTATTATTAACTCCGAAAATAAGTCCATGCACGTCTCAGGCGTAGAGTTAGGCCCATGGGCGGGCGCCACCTGCATTCACTCTAGTACTCCGACGGTGATATGTCTACATATTAGAAACACGGCTTCAACTGGTGCTTCAATCGTCATCCCCGTTTTGCTCTCGCCAGCGCTCCATTTCTTGATCTGGAACGCGTCCACGTAGCCAGTGCAGTAACGCATGTGTGCCTTGTTCCAAGATGTTCCACCTAGGTACTTTGAATCTGTTGCCAGACACATCCAGACGCTCGAGGCCGCTGGCGCCTCCAAGAAGACCGATCATGGGTTCCAGCTGGCCAATCTCGTTGTTGGCAACTTCTACAATTTTCAAGCCTTTGATCGACTCCGGGCGAAGCTCCGAGATTTGATTATTGTTTGCAAGCAAAACACGTAGTCGTGGGAACTTGTCCAAAAGGCCCAGAGGCAGGCAGGTCATGCGATTGGTACAGACATCAAGGGTTTCAAGAGAAGGCGCGTCAAGGCATTCCAGAAGAGGCTCAAGTGACGTGATTCGGTTCGCAGCCAGGTTGAGCTCTTGCAGAGCAGGTAGCTCGAGCGGCTGCTGTAGGTATTTGGCTGCAGTAAGCTGATTATTTGCCAGTGATAGAGAAGTAAGGCTTCTCGCAACCACAAGCAAATTTTCGGGAATATTGGTCAATAGATTGTGGTGGAGAAGCAGCTGTCTGATAGGCTGCCTATCATTGGCTTCGGAAAACTTGGTGGCATCCAGCACAGAGCTACCCGTGCGAGATCGGTCAAGGACTCCGCCAGCTCTGACTTGCCAGTCCTCCAGCACGGGCATGTGAAACTGTGTTTGAACGCTATCCATAGTTTGCGACCGTGACCGTGAGGGTGAATGGGGACGTGATGTTGGAGGCGTGGTAAAATCATCATCAGCGTCCGACTTGCTCTCATCGTCGGCAACATGCCTGGCGGTCCCCCGAGTTTTGTGGGCTTCTGCCAGCTTTGCCATGATGCCGACTACATTTTCTCCCTGTTCTTGATAGGGAGGCGGAGGCTCCAATCTGCCAGCGAGAATTTCTTTTAGCTCGTCAGTCGTGGCGGTGACAAATTTCTTGTCACGAAGTGGGTTGCCGCTGAGTCGAATCATGGATAGGCTGTCCATTCTTGAAAGCTCTGGAGGCACCACGCGAATGTCATTCCCGGAAAAGTCAACTTGTCGCAGCTTTGTAAGGCTCATGAAGCTTTCGGGAATAGCCGCAATGCCATTTTCGTCCAGAGTCAAAGTGAGCAAGCTTGACCAGGATGACATTTCGGGAAGCTCTAGCAGCCTGTTCATGGATGCTGACAGCGTATGTAAAGCTGGAAAGGCAACCACGGTAGATGATGGCATGATGTATTTGATTTGGTTACAGGAGATATCAAGCGTCTGCAGTGTGCGCATTGCATCAATGGGGTCTTCGATCAATGTACCAGTCAACTTGTTCTGACGGAGCACGAGCTGGCTGAGAGGCAGATCGGCAAGGGCCGCAAAGGAGATGGACTCAAAGCTGTTCTGACCCAGATCCAAGATGCGAAGACGGCTCATCTTATGCATGTCTTCAGGAAGGCTAGAAAGTTTGTTGTCATGTAAATCCAGAGCTTCAAGCCCATCAAGTAAAGAAATGGCGGCATTCAACGGGCCAGAAAGATCGTTGTTGGCGAGCTTGAGATCTCTGAGGGCTGTCATTTGTGACAGTATTTGAAGACAGTTGCTGTCAAGATTATTTTTCGACTGTTTTGTGATTAGTAACACATTCCGCACATGCAAGTGGCCAAACGTACCAGGTTGAGAGACGTCAGTTGACACAAGCGACGAAACCCAATGGGGACAGCTGCGAGCTTATTGCCGTGAAAGTCCATGGTCTCCAAGCCACCAAAGATGTTGGGTGGCGCATCATTGTCGTCGCCCATGTCGAATTCATCAGGTACCGAATCGGGGAACAGGACGTCGGTCAAGGTTTCGAACTCATTGTCAGCAGCAACAAGTCGAGTTAAATCGACACTCTCGGCCCAACTACTGCCGCCGGACATGGAATTTAGGTTGTACATGTCGAGAACTTCAGCAGGCATCTCCTTGAGCCCCAGTGCGGCAATGTTTAGACGACCGGTGGTTCGACCGGCAGCAATGCGCTGTTGGAGAACCTTGACGCCAGCCGGTTCGTTTCTGTTTTGACCAAAAGGGTCAGGGTAGTCTTCGATACCAAAGTCCATGCCGCCACCCATTGCGATGGGCACGTCCTGAATAGAAGGCGAGTTCAGCTTTGAGGAAGCCTTTCTGGCAGCCTTTGCCTTTGCAATCTGATCGCGCAGTGCAGCGGATGACTTTCTATGTGCAAGACCTGGTCGATCTTCCGATGCAACTGCGCGGGTTTTGGGCATTGTCAGCGGAGCAATCGCACCATCCCAGGCCTGATCCCCCGCATTGGAGCCAGATCCAGATGCATTTGTGCTAGTAGCTGGTAGAGCTGGTTTCTTGAAGAGGCCGTTGGAGGATGACTTGGACTTGAGGGGTTTCGCAGGTGCAGGTCGTGACTTGAGTGGCTGTTTTGCTTGCTTCTCGGGGCTAGGGCTGGTTGGAACAGGCAATGGCTTGGAGGCTGATGCCAAGGAGGGCTTCAGGCCGATGCTCGAATTGGGTGTCTTGGCTAGCCCTCTGCCTCCCGCTCTCTCAGGAGTGCCGTCAATGGTGGAAAGAGCAGATCTGTAGGCTCCTCCGTATCCATCGTTGTCGGCCCTAGAGCCGGGGCGGCTTGATGACCTCGAATGAGGGCGTCCCGAGCCATCGGAGTTGTAGCTAGAGCCGGGTCTAGAGTTGACACTGCCTGACCGCGATCTAGGCCGGGAATGGTCAAAGAATGACGAAGACTTTCTGTTTAGTGCCGGAGAGGAAGGTACGTTGGCCAGTGTCTCCATTGTGCGTTCAGTCAACGAGGGCCGGGGCTTTCCGGACCTCTTATTGGGTGTTTGGAGATACTTTGCACCCAATGGAGGCAGAGAAAGGTCTTCATCTTCGGTCGGGGAGTCATGGTCATGGTCTGGGAGCAGGCCGGCGCGGCTAGCCCGTCGGTTGCCGACGAGCTCATCAGCATCGCGGTCGGCGATGGTGGAGGCCCTACTAGGCATTCGATCGACAAAAAGACTGGTGCGTCTTTGAGATGTCGAGGAAATTCGACTACCGGGAGGCCTCTGTGCCGGTGGCCGACTAATGCTTGCCGTACGGAGCTGTTCTCGAGAAGCAGCCGATGTTAGTGGCGCGCCGCCAAGCGACCTGCGCACCTTGGGGTTGTGAAGCTCATTTGTGCCAGCAGGACCTGCAGGCGCAGCAGCTGGGGGTCGAGCTGCAGAGACAGCTGGAGAATTCGGGTTGCCGGTCGAGAAAGTCGGCCGAGGAATGCCTGAAGCACGAGGGACTGGCAAGCGCGAGGTGCGTGGAGTGCCGCCAGCGCGCTGCGTCGAAGCATCCATGTTGACGATGCTTGCGGGTGCGATGTTCCAGGCTAGTCAATCTTTGTTCCTTTGTTTTATTGTCTTTGAAGAGAGTGCAAGCGCCGATTGAAGAATATCGTCTGGCTGGCGGCACGGGGGAAGGAGCAGGCGCGATGCGTCGTCGAATGCGCGGGTGGATAAAAAGAACTAATAAATATTTATTTAGTCGGCACGGCAGCTCCCGCTTGTGTACGGAGTAGGTACAACGTACTAATAATGCACAATCTTCGCACAATGTAAACAAAGCAAAGGCGATGGGTGGGTAGCTTGCAGGACCTGCGGCCACACTAATAAATCGAGCAATGGTGCCTTTTGTTTCAATTTCTGGTATAACAAACAATGAATTGTGCAATCCTATCGCAAGTTTTCATGCGAACAGCATGCTTTTGTCGAGGCAAAAAAGGGCGAGTCCCCTGACCAACGTCACAGAAATTACCAATCAATTAGCTTGCGACAGGGGTATAAATAAGGTCAAAGCCGCCCGCTTAAAACTAATACAGAAAAAAGGGTTCAATTGCCTGATCAATTACTCAATCGACCCAGGGGCAAATTGTTACAGTGGATATGTATTTATGTGATTGTGCACGTTCGAGTCGCAACAACCCAACCATAAATTCTGAATTTTTCTCAAATAATTTAGATCGCTTGACAAGAATACCATTTATAGCACTCCCGTGCAAAGCCAGTGTGATGGCACGCAACTTTTCAGCACGACGCTCTGCACGAGGTCACCATCGACATGCAGTACCCAGTGATGCGGCCCCATCCGCAGTATTGCCAATTTAAAATTACGTCATACTAATAGATGATTGTGCCTCCCAGGCCATGTCCTTTCTTCACGAGACTTTTGCTTTCATAAAGGCAGTCATCATGTCATGCCGGTGAAAAGAAGCCAGTCATGTCCCTATCGACCATGGCAACGATTTTGTGAGCCTCCAGATGAACCAAGATAGTTTGAATGTATATATGCCACGCAATCGGGTTTTTTCTTCCATTCCCAGAACCGTCGGGGTACAACAAATAATGGATAGACGGACGACGCTGGGGTGGAACCGACTATGGTGTACTTGTTCTTTGGTATCAGAGAAGATAGAATTGGTAAAAGCCTCATGTTCCTAGCGCTTGTTTGCGCAACAAAGGGAACAGATTAGTCACGCAAAAGGCAGCAAGTCAAGTGATGAGTCTGTCCTGCTCGTATCGGTGCTCATAGTTTTTCGATCCTATACTAATTACTCGACAACAGTGTGCGAGATACAGATTCATATATTCAATACCCTCCCATCTCATGAGAACATTGTACATGGAGTGCAGGTCACTCTTCATCCGAGGATATGATCAAGACGTCCACGCTGTCGTCTTCCGAGTCTGATGAAATAAGAATGGGGTCGTTTGGCGACCAAGTCGCCGTCTCGGATACTTCCTCGCCGCCATCCAGGCTTACAAAAGACTTCTCTGACACTATTCTCGCCCTCGCTCGTGTGTGTGGTCTCCATCTCCGCGAATCCTCTCCGCAAGTCGCGCTTGGCTTCTCACGGCTGCCCTCCCACCTCGCGAGGACGCTGCGCACAAGACCATACACCATCTTTCTCGCATCCTCGCGACTCGTTTCGCCCCTAACAAGCCTATCGTAATCCGTATGAACGTGCCGCACATGCGCCGTTACCGCCAGCCGCACCTTGTCCTCGGTGCCAAGCTTCGACGTCCTGCCCACCCTGCCGCTGCGCTTCTTGAGCGTGCGTTGCAGCACCTGTTCGACGTCCACCGCGGGCATTTCCGGAAACTGCAGACGCAGCGCTGTTTCAAACAGACTCCGCGCCGACGTATCGCGGGCGGCCACTGGGCGCGGCGCGTGGCCCGCGTTTGCTCCTCCTCCTTGTAGCACTCGTTGATGATGTGTCTGGGTGCGCGGAGCCCCTGCGTCCTAGATCTGGCTCGCACAACGTATAGCGTCTGACCCGCCTCGAGCGTTTTGCGTCGGCACAGCGCCGTCATGAAGGGGTAGCCCTTGCGTAGAAGCTTGTAACCCTTGGGCATCGGCGCGTTGGGCGAAACGGTGATTTCGGCAGGGGCCATCTCTGCTGGTGGGCGCCAAGAAGGGCTTGACGACCACCGCGGGCTTCTATGAGAATTTCGAGGTTTGCATACCGTATCTGCACCTGTCACTGATTTCTGCCTTGTGCAAGCTTGCGAGCAGTCACTATTGTCAGGTCCAAGTCTGGCCTGTGCAAATTGGGAACTGACAACCACAGTCCATTGAAGCTATGACTAGTGGGGCAGCGCGTTGTTGCTAGACTACAGATTAAGGTACAGGTTCATTGACCTTGTACCAGCCAGAAGTCGGTCAACAAGTACTCTAATCTACGTCGACAACTAACCGAGCCTTCCATCCGGCTCAAATCAACAGCAATCGGGTCACTCACGCCCGGTTTTCGACGGCGCGCGTCAGCAGATCTGTGATCCATGGCGTAAACGTCTCTTCGACCCAGCGACCCAGCGCCGCGATCGATGCCTGCAGCTGGTAAATGCCTATGATGCTGTTTGTGTTGCCAATACGGCAGTCATCATCAAGCACGCGCTGATAGTAGATTAGCCAGTCTGCAAAACCCACACACGGCAAGTCGAGTGTTGACAGAGAGAGCGGCCAGCGACGCCTAGTCACCCCATTTCTACAGCTACACTCGAGCAAAGCAAGAAACAAAAAAAAAAAAAAAAAAAAACTTACAATATGCGTGCCGCCGTCTACTACATAGAGCACCCACCAAACGCCGCCGACTACCTGAATCACTGGAAGCGTCAACAGCCTCTCCTCTATCCCGGCCTGCGCCGCCACGGTTCCGCATGCGCTCGTACCAGGCCGCGACCCAGATACCTAGCTGCACATTAGCGCTGTCCTGTGTGCCTGACGTGGTTTTGGTCTCGATGAAGATGGGCGCAGGCTGCGCGCGCAGCGGCTCGTAGCGAGTCTGGTTGATCGACTGCTTCTCCCAAGGTTCGCCTCTGAGGAAGCGGTCAATTAGCGACTGAAGGGCGTCCGAGGGGCGGAGTACCAGCGCATAGTCAACCATCTTATGGACCGACGTTGTGATGGCGGCGCTACGACGTACTGGCGTAGCAGGTCCGCTGCGGCCCGATACGCTGCTGCCAGCGGCGCTAGTTTCTGATGACGGCAGCGGGACCTGCTCGCCCGAGGCCAGCAGCGGGCGGAAGGCGGGCATGATTTGCGCAGAAGTAATAGGCTCAACCTCGAGATGCGGGATATGCAGCATGGCATGCTCGAGCATAGGTGTGTGGACGAGATTGTTCCAACCGGCCTCGGATCGGTGCTTGTTAGCTGAGGCAATCGACTTGTCAACGATGCGGCTAAGCTGCTCGTGATTATACAGAGCTGCGGCGTAATCGGCGGTGGCGGCGCTCGCCAGCTGTGTCTCGTCGGACCATGTGTGCCGTCGGATCCGCGGGTCATTTTGAAAGTCGGGGTGCGACCGCAAAACCGCCGGCAGCAGCGCCTCTCCAGCCTCGATAGCGACCAGCGCCTCGACAAGCGCTCGGGCGTCGTCGGGGACAGCTGCCCCGCGCGTCCTCTTTATGAACTGGACAGGCACCGCGAGGCCGAGCAGGCTTTCCGTCTTCTGGAAACGCTTGCTGGGTGAGGTGCTTCGAGATCGTGGCACCACATCCGAGTGAGACATCTGGCCAGAGGACTGCGTAGAAAAGACTGGCCTACTAGCGAGCGCGGTTGGGAATGATGACGCCGACCGCGTCGAGCCCCCCGCGGCACCGCTCATCTGAGGTGGGCGCACGGGCGTCTCATCGAGGTCGAGGAATGCGATTTCATCGTCTGAATGGTGGCTCACTCGTGCGCATTTCAAGGGACTCGGCGTGTCGGGTTGTGCACCAGCCATGGCAATATCGTTAATCCAAGCCTCGATGACGAAACTATCCATCTCAGGTGGCGGGACGGGGTTATTTGTTGTCTGCAACCTTGCCCATCAAGATTGCCGTGCATAGCTGAGATGATTATTGAATTTGGGCGTCCGAGATGAAGAGTTTGTTTTGATGATGCTTGGTTGCTGTTGTTGCCAACCACCGAGCCCCTCAAAATACAGGATGCGATTTACTTTGATAGACCCGCCAGGCTGTATCCCAGTGTCAGCGCCGTGCATAGACCACTACACCCTTTATTTTTAGGGAAGTAAGCCGCTAAATAATGTCAGGAAAGTCATGCTTTTCCCTTTCACACACTTAAATTAAACACTTTGCATAAATTCACCAGCCGCTAGGTTTTTTTTTAAGCTAATGTAATTCTTGCGCTACGCTGGTAGCCTCTCAAAATTCTTACTCTCCGTCTATCTGACTCGACGAATAAAAAACTATGCCCGCAGGTTTATATAGAGACCTTAGCACACCAAGACTTACTAGGCGTAGCGAGTCTACTGATTATAAATCGCCCTTATATTTTGAGGGGCTCATAACGTGGTAGGTATTGTTTCAATAGTTAGGTACTACATTGTGCTCGGAACACTGCTGTTGGCAGCGCTGCTTGGTTCAACATCAACACTACCAAGTATTTCAGGGGCCGTATTGTACCTCGTTTGAGATGGGGGGAAAGAAAACCGCTCAGCACAATCTGGTCGCGTTCGAGGCCAACCCGGCCTTTCTACCGCCACCGGGGAGCTGGACCTTGAATAGCACGTACGGGTGCTGGCGACGCTCAGTGCCCGGGTAGAAGCTGGGCATGAGGTGGACCTGATTGACCGTAAAGTACAGAAAGCCGTCCCAGCCGACGCTCAAAGTATCGGCCCAGTTGATGCGAGGATCGCGCACAAACGTCTGGACCGAGGAGTTGCTAGGGAAGTAGGACACCACGGCTTCCTGCTCGACGTTGCCTGCGTAAATGACACCATTGCTGTCCGTCTCTAGACCGTCACTGATGCCCTTTTCGCCTTTATTGGTAATGCTCGCCGCCAGCACCAGCTCGCTACTTGCATCGTGGGCGCGTAAAGCTGCCGTTGGGGCGGAGAAGAGCTCGCGCCCGCTGATGGCACTGAAGTATAGGTCCTTACTATATCACATGCCGTTAGCGACATCTATCGACGGAATTTGTTGCGAGATTCTCTCGCACGATATTTTGCCGCTGATGAAAACACAACGAAAATGACAAAAAGGACTACGTACCCGTCAGCCCCCAAGGCGATGCCATCGCTGCCGATCGCGGCACGGCCATAAGGTTGTCCTTGGGGTGCGAATAGAACGGGGTTGCCATTGACCCACGGTAAGACCTGCTGTTGCGCGCGCACTCGGGGATCATTGTCTAGATGGCGCCAGCTCTCTCCGCTTGTCAAGTCGAGAATGACGAAACCGTTTCGGCCTTCCATAGAAGAGTCAGTAATGTAGGCAACGCCTTCGCTTCCATTACTCGTGAGCCCTGAAAGGCCAGGCGTCCGGTCTACTCGAATATCGTTCAGAAAAGAGTCGCTGTAGACGACGGTTTGAGGAAATCTGTAGGTGCGGATGACCTTGTTGGTACTCAAATCGACAGTAATGACTTTGGGACCTCCATAGACCGCGCTCAAGAGGGCCCCGGAATCTGGGTTGATAGCTCGACCAGAATCCAAGATGTATAGCACATTCTGGCTATCCACGATGACGCTTTGGCAGCCAATCAGATAGTTGTCGTAGTTGGCCGAGGTAGGCGGGTTCGTGCTCATATTGAGTGCTCCTCCTGGAGGAGAATTTATCTCAACGGATGGATATGGAACCTCGGAGCCATCGGGCATCAACTCGGCGACTTGGTATTTGTTCGGCATCTGCGGCGTATTCGTGTTGTTTCCGTCCAGACATGCCGGGTAGTTTGAGAATAGCCGGCTCTCGCGTGACACGGCGATGCCCGTTGGCATCTGGCCTGTTATTGTCGCTTAGTCTCCCTCCTTGATTCACGCTTGTCACTCCAGCTCTGGCACTACGACCTGCGTGCGCGATCCTAGCATCATATGCGACAGTGCTTCTTGCTTACCGTAGTAGTAGTGTGCAATCTGCAGAGGAGGACCGAAAGTGCCCGGGTCTGTGAGAACCTGTGGCTCAACGGCAGCCACCGAGGCTACCAACAGTATCGATGCTATGAGGCTAGGCATTCTGGTTGCGCGAAAGAAGGCCTGCTGTCTACTGTATGAGTGAGTTCAAGGTGCTGAGCAGAGGACCAGTTCGGTCTAGGCTGGAGGCGACAAGCTCTTTTAAGTAGGAGAGTTACTAATACATGTTCGTATTCTTTTTTATCACATAATAAACTACACAATAAATTGCGACATTCTTTTTTCGAAACTTTATGGTAAAGAGACCCTGGTAGCTTCGACTTGTTAATTACGTAGTAGTGAACTAACTAGTAGCCGCATTGCTTACCTATCTGCCCTGCTTACGAATCCCTGCTTGTAGGTTTACGCGAGGCTAGTGTGGAAATGAACTTTTGAAAGCGATTTTGGTACGTATAATACGGTTAATTGAGTTTGGTTAGTAGTAGTTTTCAAGATGAAAGGTGTAGAAATCATGACATTACAGATGCGAGGGCCGCTGTAATAGTACCCAATCGTCCATACGATAGCGCCACTCGCAGAAGACAAATTTGCTATTTCTCTGTTCCGTTTGAGGAAGCGTTGGGGAATTGCGTGATAGCTGCATGAATTGTTGTGCTGAAAAACCGGCCAAGGTCGCGAATTTATGAAGACGGCATACGAGTCAGTCGCACGGGACTTGAGCTTCGGGAAGAGTCCTACGAGCCATTCAGCGTAACATACACAACATATTGTAAGGTCCGATTATTAAAGGAGAGTTTGGGGGTGGCTTACAAATGTGGTAAACCCTAAAGTTATACTTTCGGAGATAAACAAAAACCCTCTATTTTCGGCTAGCTTAAGAGACGCCGCACGGTTACTCTTGCAAGAGTTAAAGCAATGCGTTACTGCTCCACCATGCTGAATCTAGACATATGTGGGATATCTTTAATCGGCCCCTCGACTTGGAGCAGTGATATATTAGGTTATGTATGTACGTATCCTTACGTGGCCTTGATATATATATGCAGATTTCGGCGTTAACCCACCTGGCACCTGCCGCGCGGGTTTAGATACCGGCCGCCGTGTAATATTCCCGAAGAGAGCTTGGCCCAATATGTAGGTATATACGTTGAAAAGGACCGTGCTCGGGTGCTTGGCGTTAATTATGGAGAGAGGTGACTACCTAACGCCGAGAACGTTTTGCTCATGCCTGGCCATAATGCATCGGAATCATGCGCCAAGTCCACTGCGTTCGGCCGACTTTTTTTTTGCCAAGATGCATCGAAAGTATGAGGCACTAGTACATCCGCTGCGCCCAGCCCTCGCAATGATCATTGATGACACAATCTTAGCAGATGAGCAGGTTTCTAGAATAGCCAACCGTATTGCCTAATGCATCTATAATTGCTCTACAAACCGCACACATTGCAGCCAGTCAAGACATAATTCTAAGCAGTACTTACTGAACGAAAATGAAATCCTCTTTGCTTTTTACTTTGCTATCCTTCATTGGAGCCTCTTTTGCTTCCACCGGCCAGTCCTGTACTCCTCCGCAGCCGGAACGACAAGATGGAATAGTGTATCAGTTCGAGAACGGCACTTGGGTCGAGAATATTGCCGTTCGGGCAAACGGAAACCTACTTGTCACCCTCATTGATAGGCCGGAACTGTACGAAATCAACCCATTCGAGCGACCGACTTCTGCAAAACTTGTTTACCGCTTCTCGGAATACGTCTGTCTACTCGGTATTGTCGAAGTTGGGCCAGAGGTTTTTACAGTTGTGGCAGGCAACTTTAGCCGGCAAACTGGACCAGAGCCAGAGACCTGGGCAGTTTGGAAAGCGGATTTTAGCGGTGGGGAGGAAGCGAATGTTTCAAAGGTCGCGGATATTCCCGAAGCAGTCTTTCTCGACGGCATGGTAACGCTAGATCCTGAAGCCGGTACCGTCCTTGTCGGCGACGCTGCAGAGGGTGTTATCTTCCGTCTCAACACAAATACTGGAGAGTACGCCCTTGTACAGAGAGACGAATCGTTTAGACCTCCTGTAGATGCAGCTCTGCCCGTTGGACTTAACGGTATACGGATTTCGGAAAATTATCTTTACTACGTCAATACCTTTAATCCGCTCTACGGCCGTGTGCCTATCGACAACGTTACCGGAGAAGCCACTGGGCCGTACGAGCGTATCAGTACGGGCGTCCCCGCCGACGACTTTGCTCTTGATGCGAACAAGACAGCCTATGTTGCAGGTGGCATAGCCAATGTCGTCACCAAGATTGAATTGAACGGCGAGAGCACCGTCATTGCTGGGAATCTCAATTCATCCCTTGTCGCCGGGGGTACCGCGACTGTGTTTGGCCGAACCAGGAAAGATGAAGACATTCTCTACGTGACAACAGGTGGGGCATCAGAAGCACCTGTCAACGGCACCTTTTCAGAGGGAGGCAAAATCGTTGCGCTAGCTGTCTAGTGTACGGGAAAAGGCACGCTAGATGGTGGGATTAAGAGTACGAAATCAGGTCTTGGAGGACAACTTTCCATGTACAGCAAGTGCATGGGCTGTTGGGAGTGAAGAGAGGCTGACGACCGAGATGTGTGCCTGTTTTCTTGTACATTGAGAGTGATTTAGAAAGCTTTGAATGTACCTAGACTACGGATTAAACATAGGTCCTCTGGCAGGGTATAGGTTTTTATCTAGTTTTACAACTACGATTTTCCCCCTGTGACTTGGTATATAGAATACAGAGGTACCGCAAGGCTTAACCAGTCATTCGGCGTGATAACCATACCAGGAACATTAAAATGCATTACTGACTACTCCACAACATGCTTTGAATTATTTAGAGGTCGAGCTACCTAGCATCTACCAGTACCTAATTTAAAGTTTCCTCCCCCCACAAGGTGTGTCCGTCCCGTCCCGTCTCATTGTCCCACTGTCCCACTACCAGCGTCCCACCATCCCACAAGTTGCGACATCAGCCAAGTTCGACACGATGCCCTCTGATAGCAACAAGCCATTCGTGCCGTTTCTGGACCTATCAATGCCTGTGACAGGGGCGGCAAGTATCCTCTTGGCCAAGTTTCAAGTGTGTGAATTTTTCCAATTCGCGCACGGCGGCGACTTGCACAAAAGTTTCGCCTAGGCTAACGTCATAAACCCCCCGCCCCCAGGATCAGCTGTCCGCCATTGCAACGACGCCGACGCGGGCGCGAAACGTTTGAGCAGCCCGTCATCCAGACGGCGCAAAGGTTTATTGGGGAAGTGGGACTCTGGCTAGTCGCAAGCCCGAATGATTCGAAATGTTATTTAGGAGCAATGTAAATTATGGTATAATTTTCTAAAAGTATATTTCTACATGTGAGGTGGCGCGGACATAAGAACCTACCTAGGTATCCTTGATAGCTGTAAACATAAGTTTACATGGCAGCCGACGCCATCCAACAGCGGCACGTATGCGTAACCAGATGATGCCCAAGATGCGCACAGTGCAATCCCAGCCATGTCATGCAAACTATCCGTACAGTCACATTCTTTACTGCGGCCATGCCATATACCAAAACATTTTTAAATATCCCTCGTTCAATCTTAATCTTATCCTACTTAACTTTCGCACCTGTCCCTAGAATGGCAAGGCACCATCTATCTCCCTTCGAAAGACACAAGCCTTGTCAGTTCAGCACTCCTTCACCTTCTTCATCCAACAACCCCCCCTGACCGCGGCAGAAACCGCCCAGCGGTGCCCACGCAAAGTTCTACGGGGGATGAAAGCCTAGAACCGGGGACAGTCACTGCCCAGGTTACCGGAGATTCGCCCTCCTGTTAGCAATAGAATAAACACTTCAAGGAGCGAAGTGTCACGTTTGCTCCTGGCTCAAGTTTGAAACAAAACACAACGGCGCATGTGTTATTGTTGTGGTTTTGATTGGTAGCGTTTGCAAAAAAACGAATTTTGTACGGGGAAAACGAGTTGGACAGTTGATGCGGGCGTCGGTGCTCACCCTCTTCATACTTTTTTTCCTTCCCGTTCACCGTGGTATCTCCTCCAAGAAAGTCTTTGAATGGCTCCACGTCACTGTCCTGCACCCCAGAATGCACCGTCATGACGCAGCCGCGAACTCTGTGATAAAAAATCTGCCCCGCTGAACCAGCTGCCACTGTAGACTCAAAGTCTTCAGGAAGCCGCGCATGAGACATAGTTACCTTGACGTGTCCATTGATTACAAGCTCATCAAGCTCTGCCACTACATAACGTAGCTGCTTCTCATCACGCTCCGCCCAGTTCTTCACGGCTGGCATTCGTACCACACAAACGCCATATTTGCCGGTGATCATCACGCCTAGGGGGGCCCATTTTACCTCTGCTGGCCTGCCCTTCGCTCCAGCCTGCCGGCGCAGTGCCTGTGTTCCAGCCGCGCCACGTAGAGGTCGAGAGGAGCCTCCGCGGCGGCGGGACGGTTCGTATACCTGAGGTTTTCCACGACCCATGCTTACACAGAATCAAAGGCAAGAGACCAGAGGGCAAGCAAAAAGAAATCCAAGAGGGAAAGCGCGAAAGCTTATCACAAGCGTATATGTGTGGGGGAGTAGATCAAAGAACCTGATCTATAGTGTGTAGGAGGGAAAAGTGAGACGGAAACAATGGGGGAGAAGACGAGTTATTTATACCTTTTTTTTTACTAGCAGGAGCTCTATCTGCTTCTTTTTCATTCTAAAAAGGCCCACTAGAACGGCTTACTGCACAATTATTATTATTATTACTGAACCAGGCTGACAGCGTGGCAGACATGCTGCCCTGGTCGCTGACGCGTTTGCTCGGCGCGTCCGGTCTGCGCAGTGAAACGCCTCATCACGTGATGGCGTCATCTACTCTATTCATCTCCTTGGGTAAAGATGTCGCAGTCACGGTGCAGAGCAGACCAAGTTGTGTTCAAGGATGCATGGAACTCTTCGCGAGCGGAGCAACACGTGCCGAGCACCGTCCCGCCCGGTGTCTCCGTGCCTGGCGAGAAACACTCCGCACGACGTGCAGAGCAGCCGTGCATCTAACGACGAGAAACGCTCCTAATAACCGTGCTGTGTCGTTAATAAATACGATCTTCTATTTATTGGTGCATGCTGCATCATGTCTCTACTGTCGCCAACGCAAGATTCAAGTAAGCTTCGCCGTGCGCATGCCCGGACAAGATGACGGAAACTCAGTCCCCGGATAGTGCGATCAAGCCAAGCCCCATTGCGGCCAATGCCCAAGATATAGCTGCAATGCAGTAGCTACCACAGTTCTATCGAACCTCATGTTTCCCGACGAAAACGACCGTGTCATTGTCAAAGCCACCTCGTGCCGAAAGCAACCCGATGCGAGAAGAAACTCGCCCATAACCAGGAAACCTGTGCCAATGCAATCAAAACGTATGATATCTTGACCGATGCCATTATTGCGAATGTACCGCAGTTTTTCCATATTATCTGAGGGTGGGATATTATCCACACGCTGTGGACTCGGCACGCTCGCCGACGGCATCTGGGGCACTTGTGCCCACCAATGCAGCGTATACCACAATTGGCACCGCTTTAAAATTCGTTGTCGAGGAGT
This sequence comes from Beauveria australis, assembly GCA_030411535.1. NCBI lineage: Eukaryota > Fungi > Ascomycota > Sordariomycetes > Hypocreales > Cordycipitaceae > Beauveria > Beauveria australis. Next base: position 42,376 of record JAPERH010000520.1, read on the forward strand.
GGCATCTTCGCCGGGTCTCCTTTTCACACAATCGACGTCGCGGGATCCGAGGGCCTATTGGGGGGTTGCTTTTCATGACTGTCATCTTGACAGCTCTGTATCTTGCAGTGGAACAGTTCGGCACCAGTAAACTAGGCCCGCTCGACATCGTGGAAGGCTGGAGACAGCTGACGACGGTCAAGCCCGTCTTGGTCTCGGGCATTCTACACACGATAAGCATTAGGCACGCACAATCCCTCCCGCCTCTCGCGGCGAATGAGAGCTAATCAGTTTCTAGGCTCTCCAACTACTCGGGACTTGCGGTGGCGAAGCAACTTGGTGCCACTTCCCGGTCGACAATCGCCACCAGTCGCACAGTCTTCGTTTGGATCTCTCCCAGCTTTGGATGGGAAACGTTCAAGTGGCTACAAGCGGTCGAAGTCTTCGTATTGCTCTATTCTACTCTTCTCTTCCACGATATTGTCCGGCAGCCCTGCGTTGACGATGAGGGCCCACAAACATGAGGCTGAGGCCGGATGATTCATGAGAGTTCGCCGGGTTGGCCTGACCTGAACATCGAGACATGGTGCTTCCAACAGTGCTTTTCTAGCGAGTACGTGCCGATACTTGCTAGCATCAGGTATCCCCGAAAATGCGGCCACTCTTATGTGACTGTCATGTAGTACCAAAGCCATTTACCAATTTCCCCCAGTGACGGCCACGAGCTCCATTTTGCTCTAAAGAGCGGAGATTCTCAGCGAGAACAGGGAGTTCTGAATCTCTTGTACTTCCTCAATGATCCGTTTGCAGACATTACTGTCAGCATCCGCCCCGGCATCCTCTGCAGAGCCTCTGTCATATCTCTCCAATTGCCGCCTCAACACCTTCTGCATATTACTTGCTTGGGTAAAAAAAGCATTCTCAATGCCAATGCCGTCGGGATCGCTGAGGACGGCATACTCGACCCTCACGTCGTCGGTAGGGTGTAAGCCGGCCTTCTTCCTGAGCTTTTGGACCCGATTGACAATTTCGCGGCCGAGACGCTGGTCCCCAAGCTCCGGGTAGATTGTCTTGTCGAGAATGATGAGTGTGTCTCCGTCAATGCCAACTGCAGCGCTCTCAGACCCCGCCAGATCCGGAGCAACACCCCGTTTGATGACGACATCCTCGACGGAAACCTCAACACCGTCAATCACCACCGATTTTGTCTCAATCAAGCGCTTGACGTCTGCACTTGATAGTGCTGCGAGGGCGGTTGCGAGTCGCTTGGCATTCTGACGATGCTTCTTTCCAATCGTAGACCAATTCACTGTGCAGCTATACTGTACGCCATAGCGGCCTTCGTCGGAGCTGAGGGTCAGCGTGATGATCGATAGTTCCTCTTTGATGTAGTCGGCAAGTGAGGCAACGTCGTCGAGGTATTCTTGGTCAGGATGGAGAACTGTGAGGGTCATGAGAGGCTGCTTGAGGCTTACGGCTGGCTCCCTTTCGCGGCAAATCCGGCAAAGGTCAACAACCGTCCTCATACAGGCGAACCGACGCTCGACCACTTCATCAAATAGTTCTAGGCATGGTTCTGGGAAACGCAGGAAGTGGACAGAGCGGATGTCGCCAACAAGTAGGTCAGGTGGCATGAAGTCTTGGAGGTGGAGCCACAACTTGTCAGTCAAGAAAGGTATGAAGGGAGCAAAGCTGCGTGCGACAGTATAAAGCACGTCAAACAGCGTGTTTAAAGCAACGACTGTCTCCTCAGCTCCGCGGTCCCCCTTCAGACGTTGGCGGTTGAGGCGTATGTACCAATTCGTGATCTTGTCAATGAGCTCAAGCACTCTTGGGACCACGTTGTAAAGGCGGTAACCTGGAAGCCCATTAGCATGCGATACCTCATACCATCTCCAGTCAATAGTCATGTGGAGAAGATAACTAACCAGCCATGTGGTCGCTTAGCTCCTTCAAAAAGGATTGACAGGTAGCCAGGATCCACCTATCCACGACATTTCCGGAAGACGCAACCTTTGCCGGGGCAAATTTGAACTCGATCCCCTCTACTTTGCGCAGCAATTGGACTTGGTCCTGAAAGAATACATAGCTATTCCAGAGGGGTAGAAGAGTTCTCTGGACCATCTCTTTGACGCCAGACTCCTTGAAATTGAAATGCTCTCCCCGGACCACCGGGGAATTGATGAGATAAAGTCGGAGTGCGTCGCAGCCATAGCGTCCCATGATGATGTCTGGGTCTGGGTAGTTTTTAAGACGCTTTGCCATCTTTTTCCCATCTTCGGCAAGGACCATACCGTTGACAACGCAATTCTTAAACGGGCAGGTACCGAAGAGGTGAACTCCCAAGACAAGAAGAGTGTAGAACCAACCTCTCGTTTGATCGAGACCTTCTCCGATGAAGTCGGCTGGGAAGCGTTTTTCGAATGCTTCTTTGTTCTCAAAGGGATAATGCTGAGAGGCATAGGGCATGCTTCCCGACTCAAACCAGCAGTCAAAAACCTCCTCAACACGGTGGAGAATGCCCTTTCCCTGCTTGCTAGGGATGGTGATGTGGTCGATGTTGTGCCTATGGAGGTCCTTGATCTCGCCTTCGTAGCCACTCAGCTGCTTCAATTCTTCAACGCTGCCAACGGCTATGACTTCTTCATAGTCGTCGCTCACCCATAGAGGCAACGGAGTACCCCAGTAGCGATTTCGGGACACGGCCCAGTCTCGAGCGCCGCCGATCCAGTTCGCAAATCGTCGTTCCTTGACAACGGAAGGCACCCAATGAGTTTTGTCGACCTCTTTCAGCATCTGGGATGTGATAGGCGGAACCTTGATGAACCACGAAGAGATGGCGCGATAGATGAGTGGAGTGTCTGACCTGGGACACATGGGGTAGCTGTGGGTGATGGTCGAGTTTACAATAAGTCTCCCCCGCCCTTGAAGATACTTGATGATGTGCTTATCAGCATCTTTGACGTGTTGCCCGGCAAAATCTGAGACTTGTGATGTAAAGCACCCATTATCATCAACAGGGTTGGGGGGTAGCCGTTCTGCCGAGATGATGCCATTCTTCATGGCGGCGGTGAAGTCCTCCTCGCCAAAGGCTGGCGCTTGATGGACTATTCCCACGCCGCTGGTTGCTGTGACATAACTATCGTTGTAAACGCGGAAGCCATCCTGCTTGAACTGATCGTAGTAGTAGGGGAAGAGAGGCTCATACCTCCAACCCAGAAGGTCTGATCCCTTGTATCGGGCAACGACCTTGTACTTTTCTTTTTCTGGCTTCTTATACAGCGTCCCAATCAATGACTCTAGCAGAATGTAATGCATGCCTGTCTTCTCGTCGGAGATCTTGACGTACTCAAAATCGGGGTTCGCTGCCAAATTCGTATGAGCCGGAAGAGTCCACGGGGTAGTTGTCCATGCCAGTAAGCAAGTTTTGGGGTCATCGAGGAGGGGAAAAGTGACCACAACGGCTGGATCTTGCACCATTTTGTAATTTTCCTGAGGCGGAAGTTGTGAGCAACTTGCGACACAAGGGAATGCTGGCCACGCAAAACTTACTTGAGCCTCGTTGTTGCTGAGGGGAGTCGTGAGGACAGTCGAATAAGGCATTACCTTGTAGCCTCGGTATACGACGCCTTTCTCGTGGAGTTGTTTGAAGACCCACCAACAGCTCTCCATGAAATTCAAGTCCATTGTCTGATTTGCCCCAAATCTCAGAGGTCAACCGCCGAGAGGGACTAAAAAGGAGCGAGGAAGTTGTGACTCACCTTGTAATCATTGTCAAAGTCAACCCAGCGGCCCAACCTCTCAATCATGGTCCTCCACTCGGCTGCGTATCGCATCACAATATTTCTACATTCTTGGTTGTATTTGGCAAGGCCAAATGCCAGAATTTCCTGCTTCCCTTTGATGCCAAACGCCTTGTCGATTTCGTACTCAATCGGGACGCCGTGGGTATCCCAGCCAAATCGACGCTCAACCAGGTAGCCCTTCATCGCCCAGTATCTAGGAATGACATCCTTGATAGTGGAAGTCAAAATGTGGCCGTAGTGAGGAAGCCCAGTCGCGAAAGGTGGACCATCATAGAAGGCATACGGCGGGTTGTCTTTGTTCAGCTCTAGCTGAGTCTTGAAAGCGTCGATTGCACGCCATCTTGCGAGGACAGTCTCCTCTTCCTTGGAGAAGTTCATGGCAGCCATGCCGAGACTGCGATTCGTCTCCAGAGAAGCAGAGTAGGAATTGTGTAGATGGTACTGTGTTGGTGACTCACGTACAAACAGCGCTGGGTGAGGGGCACTTATTCTGGTAAGGCGCAAAAAGTCGGAGTTGTGTGAAAGAGCAGGGGTCCTGCTCACGTGGCGGCGAGCTCGGGGCAAACATCGGGCAAATTAGCTCCATCAGTATGTCTACATGTATGCATTACTACAGAGGTAGTATCATAGATTCCCTTGGAGCCCGATGGGCAAGATAATCATGGCAAATCTTTTTGGAAAGATATATCGGCTAGCAAAACCCACCCAAAAGATCGTTGGAGACCCCAGTCGACCGATGCATAATTGAAGACTCCCCCCGCCTTCCTATTCTAGTAGTCTACCGACCTAGCGACTCCAGCCAGTACAGGGGCCCAGCACCTAACTTTAAACCGGCCTTCGCTCCACAGGGGCACCGCAAAAGCCGTAATTAGGTACCTACGCGGGAGGGGG
>JAPERH010000521.1:0-28914 GCA_030411535.1 Beauveria australis
CCCCCCCCCCCCCCCCCCCCCCCCCCCCCCCCCCCCCCCCCCCCCCCCCCCCCCCCCCCCCCCCCCCCCCCCCCCCCCCCCCCCCCGCCGCAGAGGAGTAGCGTCAAAGGAAGAAACTCTGGTCGAAGAGGAAAAGGCAAAGGAATGGGAAGAGGGAGAGGATGTTGGTTTCTTGACGGGAATGAAGCGTCGTGGAAGGGCCTATTAGAAACGTGGACGTTGAGAGTCCCGCGGGGTTGAAGTATAAGAAAACAACCTACGACAACCCAGCTTCGACCTCCGAACCTGCACGAGAGGGAGGAGGAGGAGCTGGTTTTTAGCTACAATAGCAAAGAGAGATGAGTAAAGAGAGGTGGGCAAGCATGTAGGTACACGCGGAGAAGGGGCGGGGGGGGGGCTTGTGATGAAGCCGTCCCCAATTCCCAGCATCGGCTTGACGGTATCTCTTGCTATTGGGGGAGGGAGGGTGGTGAAGACGGAGGTGTGTGGATACAGAACGTCGACAAGGAGGCTCTAGAACTTGGTCAGTCAAGTACCGATGGGTGCTAAAAACAGGGTGCATCGTTTTCTTCATACCATGGCCATGCTAGTTAACTAGTTCATATGTGATGTAAGGAGAGGTGGTGTGGGTGGCCTTGTTAGTGGGGAGAGGGCGTGGAGATGGATTCACATTGAGTGATACGGCCGCAGGCGACAAAGGAGGGGGTGAGGTTTGGTGTGCCGCTTATTATTGACGCGGGCCGAAAGTACTGAGTGATGTGGGATGTCGCTTTATTTATTCTATTTTTTTGATTGATCTTGTGTGGTTCGTGGGGTTCGTGGTGAGAGACTTGCGATTTAGGCATGTGCAGTTCTTGCAGGATCAACGGTTTCAATGTCGGGAGCTGAGAAGCGAGGCTCAAACGACGATCCAGGCCTTGCGTGCAAAGTTTACGTATTAGACTTTGACACTATCCTTGCCACGAGACCTAGCTGGCGTTGCAGCAAAGAATCAAATGGCGAGTTTAATCTTGACGGGCGTAGAATTCAGGCGAGTAATCAATAATGAGACCAAAAAAAAACAGAGCCAACAATGAAGAATGAGCAAGTTGAAAAAAAGGACGAAGTCATCTTTTTGAGCCGATTTGACGCTTGCCGCGCATGCATGCATGTACAAGTGAGACAGGCATGCTGCCACAGGTTGCACGGGTCTCCGGTCCAGCTGGGGCTTACTGGTTCAAGTGGTGAGGCTGGGCGAGGCTTGCGCCGAGATGCCAACTGGCGATTGACAGAACGTTTGGTGGGCCAAATGATCTTGCCCGCCTTCACTTCAACTGATGTGTCGAATTACGCGCCATCCTTTCAATTTATTGACAGAGGAGGCGTCGGCCCACACACATTCAGTCATTCAAACACGGCCGACGGAAGAACTGCTGGAAAAATTGGTGATTTTGAGCTGCAAGCCACTTTGTCAAAACTAAGGTCGGGGGGGGGTAAATAGGAAGGGAATGGGGGGAGGGGGGTGATGGTCAGGCGAGGCCAGCTGAGAAACGCCACCTTTTTTTTTTTTTTTTTTTTTTATGGCTGTGCGTTTGGCGTTTGCAGAGGCAACGCGGACGAGGCGGTCAAAAAGGCAAAGTACAAAAAAGGCTTGGCTGAGAAAAGGCAAATATCAACTTCCTGGCGGCGTTGAAGCTTGTCAATGTGTGTTGCCATTGGGTACCTAATGAATTCTACGTGCTGTTATCAATCTACGCAGGTTGCGTCACACGGGCGGGCAAAAACAGGCACCGGCACTTGTCGAGGCGGCCAAGCAAGATTCTGAATAACATGTGGGTTTATTACTGTTGTACACGGGTGAAACGGCAGCGGGGTGGTGTGTGCCTGGAAGCATAATGATGGCAGCATTATGCATAGTCAATGGATTCTAATAATACGGTGCAGGATTTTTTTTTTTTTTCCCTTTCCTCGTTTTTTTCCTAGTGACCTTGCTCTTTTCTTGTTCTTTTGCTTGAGAGAGTTGCACAGGATTGCAGCGTAGCAGCCGTGAGCAATTTAGCCAGGTCCCCCCTGTAGTGACAGCGGTTGACAGCGTGCAGCGACGGTTGGAGGCGGCACAGGACATTGACAAGTTATAATCTCACTGTTATATTCACTCTGCTTACCGACAAGGGGACTATATTGCATCTTCAAAACCCATTGAGATGCCATATTTACCTCTCTATCTACAGGATTGAACATTTCGGTCCATCATATCCCGTAAAAGCATCAGCGTGGTCTATGCACAGAACATCGTGCAGATCCACTTGCGAGAACCGTGATGGAGTCAACTCATACTCCATTACCTTAGTCATCACTGGTCTCATCACAGACGACGGAAATTCTCTCCATCACCGTTCTCAGACACCACAACACATGCTATTTACAGCGCCGCATCCACATTTCACTGCAGACACCCCTGTTCTCTTCATCACCCGCCGCTTGTGACATCAATCACACCGAATTACGATTCAACATCCGACGCCGCTATCTGCGACCTCGTCACATTACAACCTCTTACCTCATCATCCTCCAACCCTTGCTTCCATCCGCTCCATCGCCGCTACTACCAACATCACTCGCCGCCGCCGTCTTTCGCTCGCCGCCTACATCCATTCCATCCAGCGCCAGCTTGTGTTTCCGTCATCCACCCGCCTGGGCGCTTCCTCGGGCCGGTCCATCCACTGCAGGCTTCCTCTTCTCTTTCAGTCCCACCGCACCATCTCGCTCTCCAGATCAAACACCATACTTGATCCCTCCACAAACTAGAAGCCATTATACTATGCCTCGTGCCATAAGAAGTATGTGCCCCTCGAGCTTTTGTTTTCCAGTCTCATTGTTGGCTTACCGTCCTTGCCCTGCCAGGCGTCCTCATCGAGTGCGATCCCTCCATCAAGTCCATCATTGTCAACATTGACAGCGAAAACCACGACTTTATCATCGAGGACCTTGACGAGGAGCGCGTCGTTGTCAAGGAGAACATGGTTCCCTTGCTCAAGCAAAAGCTTGAAGATGTGCGCATGTCATGTCTTGTCTGGTGTTTACATGCTAACTAGTCGCAGCGTCTCAAAGAAAACTTGCCTCCGATCGACGAGTCGGGCTCTGAATAATACTACGATACAATATTCCCACGTTTCAAACGTATCACACACATTACACACATGACACACATGTCACATGTCACATTTGTGACAGACACCAAAAGCATTCCGAGGCGTTGTACTGCATTGTTTCCATATATCTATACCCAGTTTTGAACAATACATGATATTCCACATACTCTTACAACTTGGAAAACGTCGGCTTCTTCTTTTGCATGCTGCTCATCATGGCCGTGACGAAATCCTCGCCCTGAAGGGCCACCGAGTTCCACACCTGCGTGTACCGAAGACTATCGGCCACCGAGTGCTCCTTGCCGTAGTTGAGTAGCTCCTTGGTGCCCTGCACCGCCACCGGGCTCTTGGAGGCGAGCAGGGCCGCCAGCCCGAGGCCTGCCTCGACCGCCTTGGCCTTGTCCGCGTGCACCTGGCTCACGAAGCCCTGCGCCAGCGCCTCGGCCGCCCCAAAGTCGCGGGCCGTCATGCACACGTCCTTGACCCACGACAGCGAGCCGACGACCTTGGGCAACCTCGCCAGGGTGCCAATGTCGGCTGCCAGACCAATGTCGACTTCCTTGACGGCGAATCGCGTGTTGGCGGCGCAGATGCGAATGTCGGCGCACGTGGCAATGTCGATGGCGAGGCCAATGGCGACGTCGTGGAGGACCGCAATGACGGCTAAGCAAATGTTAGCACCTAAAACATTTCACGCGGAGACGTAGTTTGGTAAAATAACCAAAAGGTTTGGAAAAATAGAATGAGGAGAGAAGAAACGCACGCTTCTCGCACTTTTCCATGGCGGAAATGCTCGTCTGAAACTCTTCAATGTGATTGCGCAGCAGCTTGGCCCGGCGCACCTCGTCGCCCTCGGCTGTCGTCAGCGGTGAGTCGCCGGCGGCGGCCTTGACGTCGAGCCCCGACGTGAAGGCGCGGTCGCCGACGCCGCTCAGCACGGCGACGCGAAACTGCGCATCGGTGCTAATCTGGTCAAACACGCGACCGTACTCGAGCCACACGGCCTGCGAAAAGGCGTTGAGGCGCTTGGGGTTGTTGATTTCGACGTGGGCGACGTGCTCGGCGGGCGAGGTCACGCGCATGTACTGGTATGACTCGTAGGCGGGAACGACGGACATGTTGTTGTGGGTGATGATTATTATTATTTTCTTTGTAATTTTTGAATGAGGAAGAAAGAAAATAAAAAAAACAAGATGTGTCGGGAGAATTGAAGAGTGGCTTTTGGAGTTGCGAGGTGGAATGGTTAAAGGTTGAAGTCTCGAGCGACACAGGCAAATTGATGCCGAGGTTGGAAAGCGGGACACGGCGCGCCGGCTTGCCAACGGCCGACGTTCATCTCATCTCGCCCGGTCCCTGCACCCACATGTGCGCGTGCCGGCACGGTCTGTAGGGGATTAGATTCGGGCGATGCAATAGATGTGTTTTTATAAGTTTTTTTTTTTGTTTATTTTTTTCAACATGGTCATGTTTCTTGAATTCTGTTTGTTGGTGACGAGTTGATGTGCACATGCTGATAGTCTCGCCGTTTGACTGCTCACTGTTCCTCCCATGTGAGTTGTGCCTCATGGTGGGCTTGCAAGAAGAAGCTGGCTGCGTCGCATTGCAGGAGTGGAATTTTTGACTGATTTTTGAGGAGGAAAAGATGTATAAAGAAGAAAATGTAAAATGTTTTCAGGAGATATTCTGTAAAAGAATCAAGTCGAGTTCATCTCCCGCTGCCCGAATACAGCAACTAGCACGAATGCCCGTTTCACCACGCGCGAATCAGCCAGAGCGCCCAACACCATGACCAACAGCGAACAGGGGCAATGAAGAAAAAAAAAAAGTTTCGTGTTGTGGTGAATCTTGTAGACTTTTGCCAGAGACCATGTAGAGAAAAGAAGAAGAAAAAGAAAAGAAGCCAAGATGGTGATGGGTGTTGGGGAATAGCTGATCAACACATTTAGCGTGCGACTAGTCGTTCCTTATTTAGTTTGCAGATTACAAAGATGGAATAATATTTCTATTGCTTATTTCTGATATTCTCCATCTTGGTCGTTTATAATCATTTGCCTGTAATCTCGTTTTCTGTAACAAGGTGAATTGGTCTCGGTGCAGAGTGTGTTGAAATAAAAACGACATTGGGTATTGAGCCGGCCACATTCTGCCAAATATCACATTTTTTTTATTTTACTTTTTTTTTTGTTTTTTGCGCCCATCATCAACTGATAAGACTATTTATCAGCGAACAACTTGCAAGGCACGCGCGGAGTTCGCAGTGCCGTCACCACCGACCAAGTCTGCCGACTTTGCATCAATGCCTTAAAATCTGGGAGCTCATTCTTGAGCCCCCCGCAACAGTGAAGGGGGGGGGGGAGATGCGGAGAAAGCTCATTCTTTATCACTGGTACAGCCCTGTTTTCACTCGTTTTTTTTTTTCTCTGTTTTTAAAGCCGAAAATCCTCTGCGTCGGCCGTAACTGAGTTGGCTCCGAAAGAACTTTAGCACGCACCCACTCTATTCAATGTAGGTACCTAGGGGGAGGAGGGTGTTTTTAGACATGGCTAAAATATACTACTAAATTTCTTTTATATTTTTGCCGTCTAGTGAGCATATTAATACCTTAAAGATACTTTTAATAGTAATAAAGATATTTTTCATAGTAAATAAAAGATATCAGAAGCTCTAAAACGTCAACTAGACAGCAAGAACACTTGTGTACACTAACACGGTATTTTCGCCCTGTCCAAATACAGCCCCCTCCCGCGTAGGTAGTTATCATGTACATTGTATTGGCGACGTCGGTGCCCGAGGGCTAACAAGGACGGACCAATCTGCCGTGGGCGTTTTCGACATGCCGTCGAATTTCTTTTTTACACAGGTTGTGCACAGGCTGCAAAGGAGACAAAATTCTTGACTATCAACTAAAGAGAGCCCGAGTCACCAAACCCGAACACGAGAGTGGTGTCGTGCCCCGCCGCGTCGGCATGGGGTTGCTCCTATTGTCATTGGTCTTGGTCGTCTCGTAATAATGACTGATGCTCTGTGACTGATCAATACTCTCATGTTCCCTTTTTTTTCCTTGGTGCATTTATTTTAGCCTGCCTTTCAATGATACGAAATCGGGATGCCGATCCCATCACCGACGCCGCCAAACTCCGCAGCCTTTCCTGTCGAGTTCATTTAATCTGTACAAATTCAAGCATCTCATCGATTATTCAACTCACAACGTTAATCAAAAACTGGCTTTTTTTTTTTTTTTTTTTTTTGCTTATTAAAAAAACAAAGATTCTGTTCAATTGACAGTAATTGCTGACCTTTCCGCTTAACAATCAAAATCATACCCTTTCCCACCCACCAGTGCCACCACCAGCCCACCTCGTCCCGAAGGTCCCGAAATAAAAGCCCCCCCTCCCCACCACGACTTGAAGAGCTTCCCGGAAGCATCTGGCCGACGCTACCGACCGCCAACTTGATACCTAGCCTCTTGTTCGCCAAACGACCAAATCAACGCCTCTGTTTTTTTTTCTCCCTCCTCCATCTTCCCCTAAACTTTGCCTTGTCTTTTTGCCAATCTTGTCTTTTTTTTTTCTGCCCAGTTCCAGAACGCGGGTCCCAACATCTGCTTCTCGTGCATTTCAGACGTAAAACGACCAATTACACAACACACACACACACACATCACCCACCATGCCGCGACGCCGCAACAGCACCGCCGACCGCGAGGTCCAAGTCGAACTCGAGCCCTTTCACGACGACACATCTTCCTCCTCATCTCCCACATCTCCCGACGACCATCCCGACTTGCCTCTCCTCGAAACTACGCCGCCTTCCTCCTCCTCCTCCTCCTCACCATCATCATCATCATCCCCCTCGGTGCCGAAATGGCTCTCACCACCGCCCTACGCATCCCGTCGGGGCGCCACCCGTCACCTCCTCCGCCTCGCGCACTTTCTCCGTCCACGCCGTTCCTGGCGCTCCCTCATTTTTCACCTCGTCGCTCTCTACGCCCTCGTGTGCTTTTTCCGCGGCGAGCCCTTTTTCGCCTCCAACCTCCCCCATCCCTCCCACCTCGACGCCTCCGCCTCGTACGATGTCGGCACCGTCGACGTCGAGGTGCCCCTCATCCAGCCGCGTCGCCTCTCCGACACGGCGCTGCGCTCCTCCGGCCAGCCCGCCTACCTCCTCGAGTCCGTCCTCTTTAGCTTACACTACCCCGTCGCCCGCGGCGCCCCGCGCGCCGCCGCCTCCTCCTCCTCCTCCTCCTCCTCCTCGCCTTCCCCGCATCCCTGGCTCGCGCGGCCCGTCAGCCTCACCGCCGCCGGCTTTGCGCGCCTCGCCCGCGCAGACGTCTTCTTTCTGCGACCTCTCTTTACCTTTGTCCTCTGGGCCGTCGCCGGCCGCGTCGAGATTCGCGCCTCGGTCGATGCCCCGCTGCTGCTTCGGACGGCGGCCACCACCACCACCACCAGCAGTAACAGCAGCAACGACACGAGCTTCCCAGTCATCGTCTTCTCCCACGGCATGGCCTCGTCTCGCACAGACTACACGGCCTACCTCGGCGCGCTCGCCGCCCGCGGCCACGTCGTCGCCGCCCTCGAGCACCGCGACGGCAGCTGCCCCGGCACGCGCGTCCAGATCAAGGGCAAGCCCGACCGCGACGTCGTGCACTTTGACGCCCGCCACGTGCTGTCGACGCCGCCCATGGACACGGCGACCATGAAGAAGGAGCAGTTGGCCTTTCGCGAGGCCGAGATCCAAGAGGCCATCAAGACGCTGCTCGCCATCAACGACGGCCACGGCCGCCAGGTCTACGACCAAAACTCCCGCGGCGAGGGCACCACCCTCCAGGAATGGACCGGCCGCCTCGACTTTTCGCGTCTCGTCATTGCCGGCCACTCTTACGGTGCCACCGGCGCTCTCCAAGCCCTTCGCCCACACTCTTCCTCTTCCTCTTCCTCTTCCTCCTCTTCCTCCTCATCCTCCTCCTCCATCCCCTACACCCCTCCACCCGCTGCCGGCATCATCCTCGACCCGGGCAAGGGCTCCGGCCCTCTCAACGCCGACGTCAACGTCCCTCTCCTCGTCGTCCAGTCCGAGTCGTGGTCCCGCGTCGCGAGCCCCTTCTTCGGCCGCCCCCACTTCGACACCGTCCGCGACCTCGTCGCCGACGTCTGCAACCGCACCGCCGCCGCCTGGTTCCTCACCGCCCGCGGCACCGCCCACCCCTCCGTCACCGACGCGCCCCTCATCGAACCCTTCCTGCTGAGCGCCCTGACCGGTGCCCGCTGGGGCGTCCGCGACGCCCTCGCGCAGTACGTAAACGTCACCGTCGACTTCATTCACGCCCTGCGCACCCGCGAGCCCGCTCACGTCTTGGCCGAGGCTGTCACGCACGAGGACTACGGCGCTTGGGTCAGCAAGGAGCGCGAGGCCGCTTTTCCCAAGGATATGGCCCATCTGTGGGAGGTGCATGTCGCTCCCTAAATAAGGGGAATTTGAACAAATCGGGAGACTAGCGACGGATAAGAGCAAATGTTGGCATAAACTCAAAACAACTACGGTAGGCAAAGTCGGATACTTTCTCTGCCTCACCATCATTCCTGTACCTGAAATGATTGATACCTTGGGAATGGCGTTAAGCATTGATCTTTTTTTTTTTTTTTTTTGCCCGTTTTTCCTTTTTTTTTCCTTCTTTTTTCTTTAGTTCAGCCTCCAAGCATGCTTATAAATACTCTCATTGATCTTATATACTATACATAGGCAGCTTGATTACAATCTATCAACTACCATGCATTCCTCCCAAAACTTTTGAAATAGTCACACACCCAACTTCACCTTAGACAAACGCCCCAGGCCAGTCTGCACCAGCATCTGGTGTCCGCTTAGTCTTTCGACTGTTCAAAAAAAGCTCAACCATTCGCTTGCTGCCCATGGCTTGCGCATCCAATCCTCTCCCAAACTGGCAGTCATCAAAAGACGTCGCCTCTCGCACCACTCTACTCTGCGCCCTGTCTTCTCCACCGCGAATACTTCGCCGTCCAGGCGATCCTGTGGCCACTGTTCCAAATTGCCGTCTGACTGCAGCGCTCAGACCGGGACTGGATTTGAGCGACGACGCCGCGCCAGAATTCATGTACGCCTTTTTGGGTCGGCTTGGAGAATCTGCAAGAGCCGACGGACTATCCTTTGGCTTTTGAGGTGTCATGCTCTTTCTGCATCTTGTCTCGTACCCCTCACTCAAGTTGACATTGGGAAGCGATGAAACGCTGCGTATTGCTTTGGGGTGCTGTTCAAAGTCCTCGACCTTCTTTGTCTTGTACTCTGGTGGCGCATTTTCATCGTGCGTGAGCATTCGGTGGCTATGATACACAACGTCATCTTCAATGACAATGCTCTGTGTCGCTGGTGGAGCGGACATCTCCAATTGTCCGTTTCGGCTATCATGAAAACTTCCGTTGTCGGCATCACTTGTATCGGACGTGTTACTGTAGGGGCCAATTTCGGCATTCTCTCGAATGTGGCCCATGGTTGACCAAGGATTCCACGTTTGCTCTTCGCCAAGAACCTTGGAAGCTTCACCGCAGTCTTCCAGTTTCGACACTTTGGCACTAAGCCAAGTCTTCCATTCCACTGAGCTCGCAGTAGACACTTCTCGTGGATGAGACCTTCCCAAAGTGTCGGTGATGGTCGCTTCTCGTTCCTGATTGTGCGGTGAGCTCAACATGATGGTGTCAAACTCACCCATGTCAAATGGAGACTCCGAGTTCCCGGATTTTCCTGGACTAGCTGAGATGTTGGAGTAGACGCTTTCCGCAGATGAGAGGCGAATATCCCGTTCCGATCCTTCCGGACTCGATCGGCGAGTGGGAAGACTGAGCGCTGACAGCGAGCTCAAGTATCGCAAGTTGACAGGTTTGATGCTTGAGGAGCGCTCTTGTATTCTCATGCTCTTGCGCAAGGCTCTTCGGTATGGACTTTGAGTCCGGAAAAGGTGACCAGTAGGGCTTGTCATTTCACTCTTCGTCGCACTGGAAAATGGACCTGTTTCCAAGTCGTACTCGTGTGGTATGACTCCCCCATTGTAGTTGTATTCTGTTTCCCCCTGCGTCCCCTCGTCAGAAGTTACAGCGCTTATGGTGGCATCTATACCAGCAGTAGACTGCCCAATACTGCCTCCAAAATTGTCGTTGAATCCTTCACCGCGAAAGGATGCTTCAAGGTTCTGCTGCTTCTGCATATCGTCAAGCCTCTGCACAAGAGCAGAGTAAGCACGCTCCTCATCCTCGGACGAGCGCCAACGCTCCAGAGTCGACACGGCATGTCCACCTTCATCGATTACAGAAAGACGCTGAGGCTCCCATTCCGCATCTAGGGTGGTGCTTAGCACTGTGTGCGTACTGGAATTCGTCCAGCTGGTGACTCGTGATCTTTCCCCCTCCGTCTGTTCCGTTCCGTCTTCCATCACTTCAAGTCTTCCCTGGCAAGCCTGCAAGCAGTGTTCTGATGCAACAGATCTCAATGATGGTACATATGATTTGACTCGCGACACCGAAGTCTCTCCTTGAAGTGAAAGCCGGGAGTGCTGAGCGCTGCTGGGCTCCGTATTATTACCAAGGTCGGAATCCTCCAGCTTCTTTGATCGACCAAAGATATCTTTGAGTTTGCTTCTGACACTTTTGGAAACTTTTCTGGCGGCCTTTCGGAGACCAGAGCCCTTTGACAACGACGAGGCCTCAGACGAAATTGTTGAAGTAATAGGCATGCTATTATTGCTACTGTTTCTCATTGATGTTTTCATGTCTGATAAGCTCGTGTTTCGCTTATCCTTGGAGCGAAAAAACACCGATGGGCGATTTTTCAGTCGCAGGCTACCTCGTAGGGACAACTTGCTGGGTGATGTAGAGATGCCAGTTTCGTGTCGTCGAATGGATGGGCCTCTGCTCGAGGTTAATCGCAGAAAGCTCATCGACTTTGGACTCCTCAGTGAGGTTTTGCCCGTACCGAGAACCGCATGCTTGCTTGGGTCGCGGCCGTTCCAGCCACTTGACGCAGTCGCTGCAGTCTCCGAATGGCCCTCTGATGACATGAATGATCCATTGAACATGGATCGCGATTTTCGTAATTTTTGTCGAACCGGGTAGTATGATTGCTCTGACTCGCATACCGTCTCTTCGTTCTTGGATTCTAGATCGAGGGAGCGGTCGAGCCAGAAGTCGTCAGAAGCGTGGCCAGCCAGAGGCGAGCTCTTCGGCAGGCGGCCACCAAATTCGCTTTGGTGCATGCGTCTGGATATATCTGAATGGTCTGCCCAACTTCCATTTGCACGAATGGCCACAACTCGTTTCTTCCTTGCAGTGGGGCCAGTAAACCTTACGCTTCTCTGTCGGCACAGACTGCTGTATGCTTTACTTGTGCTAGCCTCGCTCTTATTCCTGTTGTAAGATATGACGTCCGGTCCTTTCATGAAGCTGTCGCTTCTGGACAATCCATTCGTAGAGAGTGAGGCTGGAATACCCGTAGAGCTGGATCTATCCGACTCTTCTCGTGCTTTTGTAAAAGAGACTCGTGCTGCGATATGAGCATCTCTGTGAGCCGGGTGCAGTTCGAGGTTGGCAAAGCCGCGGTTATGATGATTTATGGCAACAGAGCCAGTCGATTTGCTCCGGCGTAGTGCTCCACGATGTTCAAGTCTGGAATTATTTCGTCGAAACATGGCCATGACTCAACACGAAATAGGATTTGATGACCCGGGCGTCAAACGGGTGGCCGAAATGAAAGGGTGACATCAAACAAGCGAAAATTATTAGCCAACAATAACAATTAGATGGTACGGCGCTTTTGTTCACGAATATCACGCCTGATGTTTTCGCCAATGACTTTTGCAGCATTGCATTCAATGCATTGAGCATAGCACCTGAGGGTGCCCTCAAGGCCCCGGTGGACCAGGAAGGTGCATCCGAGGCTCGTCAAGGAAGCGGCAACACTACACGGGCAACCGGTCCAAGTGCAAGACAGCAGGGTCGGCAAAGGCGCTCATGCAAGAGGCGTACGGGTAGAGAATATGGTAATGTATTTCATCTGAACTAGTGTCCTCGTCCATCCATCTGTCTAGGAAGTCGAGGATCTCACGCAATACATTTCAATCTACCAAACACGAAAACCAATAAAGAAGCCCCAGATGGTTTGCAGTATACATTTAAGTCATGTGAAACAGTTAAGAAAATAGCAGAGGCCACAGAGGCAATGCCATCTCAAGATAATGTCATGTTGATATATAATCAGAGGAGATTACTCCAGGTGGGAGAGAAAGTCCTCGACCTCGACATCAACGATGTGCTGGATCTTCTTGGCAAACTTCTCAGCCTTGCTACCCAAAGTCTTGGCAGACTTGGTGATCTCGCCAGAAACAACATCAATCTCGTGCTGGATCATAGTGTGGACGCTCTCAGTCTTGGACGAGGTGCGCTTGGCCTCGTAGCTGCCGGCCTCAACAATCTTCTTGTAGTCACTGCAACCGCCACCGTTCCAGGCAAGAACGTTGGGAGTCTCAGAGTCAATATCGCTCAGAGAGTTCTTGGTACCGATGCTGATGATATTTTCCTTGAGCTCAGCGGGGGTGATGGAGGCAACAGCGTACTCAGAGTCAGAGGCGGGCTGGAGAGACAGGTAGTAGGCGAGAAGACCGCAGATGTGGGGAGAGGCCATGGAGGTGCCAGAGATGGTGTTGATGGCATACTTGGAGCCAATCCAGGTGGACTGGATGTTCAGGCCGGGGGCAAAGATGTCAGTGCACTTGCCGAAGTTGGAGAAGTAGGCACGGCTGTCGTCAATGGTGGAGGCACCGACAGTGACGGCCTTCTTGGCGGCAGCGGGAGAGTAGTTGCAGGCATCGGCGTTGTCGTTACCTGCAGCAACAGCAAAGTGGAGGCCCTTGGCAACGGCGGCGTCGACAGCCATATCGAGCAGAGTAGTCTTGCCACCACCGAGAGACATGTTGGCGACGGAGCCCTTGAAGCCCTTGCGCTTGCCGTCCTTGGCCTTCTTGACCTCGTCCTCGTGGGACTTGGCAGCCCAGTCGACACCCTTGATCACATCCGACATGGAGCCCGAACCGTTAGAGCGGAGTACCTTGACGGCGTAAACGTTGGCCTTCTTCGCAACACCGTACTTCTTGCCGGCGATGGTGCCGGAGCAGTGAGTGCCGTGACCGTTGCCATCCTCGTCGTCATCGCCGTCGGGGGCAGTGTAACCCCACTTGGCACGGCCCTCGAAATCGACGTGGCCAATGTTGGTACCAGTGTCAATAACGTAGGCATCAACACCCTCACCACCCTCTTCAGCGTAGAGATACTTGTTGAAGTTACCAAACCCAAGACTCTCGCGATGGGAGATACGGGCAAGACCCCAAGGAGCCTGCTTCTCCGTCTCGGGTTTGCACGTATCCTCGGTGACAGTCTCCTTGGTGATGACGGGGATCATGGTGTGTACAATGGAGTCACGCTCGATAGCCTCGACCTATTTGAGATGTTAAACGATGAAGCGTGGCAAAAACAGAGGCAATACGTACGTCAGGGTGGTTACGAATCTGCTCGATGACGGCGTCGTCAAAGCGGCCAGCATAACCGCGGAAGCCGGAGCCGAGATCAAAGGTGTGCTTCACGCCGTCAAATGCATCTTCGACCGAGTCAAAGAGGCCTCGCTTGCGAAGCTCGAGGCGCTGCTGCTTGCCATCGTTGTGGATATCCGAGACCCAAGAGTGGTGACTCTTGGCCTTTGGCTCATCGACATGCTCCTTGAACTTGATAATGTAGGCACCGGGAATGGTGTTGGAGTGAGTGGCATCGAGAATCGGGGCCGAATCGTGGTGGATGGTGCCAATCTTGAAGGACGAGGCATGGGCGATGGCGGCCACTGAGAGGGCGGCGACAACGGACTTCATGGCGAAGGCGACGCTAAGTAGTGCAGAGGAGTGGGTGACGCGGACCGGCCTGCGGTGGAAGTTTGGTGAGGAGCAGGAAATCAAGAACAAGAGCGATGAGGATAAAGGATGCTAGGTACGGAAAAGAAACCAGCAAGAGGAAGAGCAGAGTTGGAAGATGATGAAGGAAGAAGGATGCGTTGAGAGAGGAATGAGGAAGAAGCGGAGGAAGATGACGAGCGCGGTACTCCGAGGGTCTTGATAAGGGCGGAGCCAAGTCCTTGGGGCTGGGGTGCGTGGTACATACGTTTTTGATGGTAATTTGGTGCGACAGCAAAGTATCCTGAGTAAGTTGGGTGGCCAGGCAGCGCTGTGGGCTGGAACGAGTGACGCATCCTCCGCTGTGCTGTGGCCTGTGAGGCGGCTTGTGGCCTAATTGGGGCCGATGCGGGCCTCTTTAGCGCCTGGAATGAGAGGCTACAAGGGCTCCCCCGCACCTTGTCTGCTTGTCACGGTTGGTCTGCCGTTCCTGGGGCAATGCAATTGCGGCATGACGCAGTATCTGCTACTTTGCAGATGAGTGAGATTTCCTAGTCGCAAATCTGTCCAAGCTACTTTTCTCAGCCGCATGTACGCACACTGACCTGCTAGCTTGTTGGCAATCTCGTCACCTGGCCACACAGCACAGTGAGACAGGCCTGGAGCAGGTACCCCAGCCGTGCCGCCGCTTTAGGACGGTATCCGGGAGTGCTACCCGCCGAGCTCCAGCCATCACACAATTCTAAAGACGATACCATGATGATTTGCTACAGGCACGAGAATACAATCAGAGATTATGAGAGTACAGATGACAATCACTGCTAACCCAAAAAGCTAAAGCTTATTTGAAAAAAAAAAATTGTCAAAGAAATGCAACGCCATGTCAACGCCACCCGACGCCAACCTGCTCAATGCTCATATTCACTTTGGCGGCGGAGCTGACGCAGCTGGTTCCGGGTGGTGTGGTGGCAATTTGCTTGTTCCTGAAACTCTGAGTGTCCAGCATCACCTCATGCCCAAAAGGTATACCCCTGGGGCCCTTCGAATTCGTGGCTTTCCATTAATTTTTACCATTCGTTGTTGGGCTCGAGTTCTTTTCTTTTTTTTTTTTTTTTTTGCCTTTGACCGCGTTGCCACAGTCAAGCCGACAACACCAGATCTGCAAGACATGCTGTTTTGGCCCCAAGTTGCACAGAGATGCAGCTTGCCCCTTATAGCGGCGAGGCGCTAGTCGAAAGGCAGCCTAGCACGCTGCAGTGACGACACAGACACCTTGTTGGTCAGTATCAGTCAGGACTCAGTCGCAAACACAATTAACCCCTTATTATCATCGTTTGCTCAACAGTCTGGCATTGATCATCTTGTCCTCTTCACGGCTAATACCAGTCTTTTGCCTTGCTTCTTCTTTCTTGTTTTTCCCCACTGCTACTCACCATGTTACATTCGATGAAACTGCCAGCCGATCCCCAGTTTTCATATCTCACCTGACGGCCTCGCAGCTAGTAATAGGCTCTCGGCTGACTGGGCACGTGCCTCTCCAGCACCCTTCATCGCCTGCCATGGTTGCATGCTATTGAATTGACCGTGAAGCCGCCGTGAAGTAATTACTACCTATCGACTTGCGCAGCGATCTCTTTTTGACTCGCATTTCGTTGCTTCCCTTACCACCTTACCTAGCCTCGTTGTTTGTCGTATCATGAACATCGCCGAGAGCGGCGACTGAGCAGCTGCAGCTCCGCACTGACACAACATGCAAGACGGATCCCACCGCTATTCGCTCCCGAGCAGCGAGCTATCTGTTATCTGTGTATCTGCACATACATATGCACATCTGCATATCAGTATCAGTTATCCGTAGCATCGCTACAGTCATCTTCGTGCGAGATGATGCCTACCTAACGAACAGGAGGACGGCCACACGAGCCATGTTGCCTCTTGACTGGCTTAACTTTCAACTGTATGTAGCTAGTCATAAATCTCCTCCTACTAATTATTGGGCCATGTAAACCCATCCAGCCCGACCGCATCGGCGGTCGACCGCTAGCGCTCCCGTACATGCGGATGTGCATCAAGATACAGGCCCACCATAGCTCTCAACAGTCCCTACTTGCTTGCCTCCTACCTACGGCGTAGTTAGCTGCATTGCCTCGTGTCCCTCGCCACAAAGATATACTGCCACAAGGACAAAGTCGCTGCGGTAAATTGCCAAGCGCATTCTGCCGTGTCCCTGTCACTAGGTTGATCTGCCACCATACCAGCCGGATTGTGAGGCTTCAGCTCGTTCCAAGAGTACTGGTACTTCGACACCACAGTTACCCTAGACACCCTTGATCTCGAGCAAACACCGACTGCAAAGGCCCTCTGTAAGCGGGCCACGGAGCGGCATGGCCAAAGTATCAGGCTTCGCAATCCCAGAACATCATGACACACTTGCGTCTTCTTTTCTGTCAACCCTCGAACCGTTTTCATGCTCAACATCTGCCTGCTCCCAGCCTCACTGTGGACCTGCCGCCTGGCGCAGCTGACAGGCGAACGAATAAGAGCCAATCGCTGCAACAAGACTACGTCAGGTAGCTCCATCTCTCTTGACTCTTGCACCACACACTTTGCAACTCCAAAGGCCAGACTAAGCGCCCGTATCCCTCATTCAAAAGTCGGTTGACGCTGCCATTTACTTCGTCATCCACATCGGGTAGCGCCTGTTCGACAATTCGAAAATCCTTCCGGCGGTGCGCACTCCTACAATCTGGATTTATCGTATTAAAAGAACTCAAATGTGCCCCGCGCCGCTAAGCTAACGCGACGACGGCACTCCCAATCTTCCCACCCGCAGCATCTCCATGCAGCCTTCATCAACGCATTTCCTAGGCCCGTGAGGGGGTCATGGGAATTCTACCTTGGGATGCACTGAGATAGAGCTGCAGTCTCCCGCCATCATGTCGACCACTTCCAGACGATACCGCTCCTCGACCTCCGCCTCCACCCCGGCAGCCGCCAACCTGAAGTCAATCCAAGTTTTGCAAGCTCTTCTCCAAGGCCTAGCTAGCCAGACCAATGCCTCTACAGACAGTGCATACCCCGAGATACTGCAGCTCACCAACGGCCTCAGAGCTGTCGCACAACAAATATCTGGGCCCAATACACCTTCGCAGCAGGATGCCTTCCGGCATGCCGGCGGCTTCGAGGCCGTCTTCAATGTCCTGCGGAGCTTCTCCGGATTTTACGATCCCGACAAAAGATCCAATAAAGAAATGACGGGGCTCTTTCAATTGCTGGCTGCCACGCTCGACGTCTTCGCCGCCGCCATGCACACCCACTCTGGCAATAAGCGCTTCTTCAAGTTCCGTGTTGAAGGCGGCGGATGGGAGGCTCTCGAGCAGGCTATCGCCAGCATTGGTCTCGGCGGCGTTGAACCCAATCCCTGGGTTAGCTGCCACGTCTTTGGCAAGCTTTTTGCCTTTTCTCTCGGTGACGATGCCATCGATCTCCTCTTCCAGTCCATTGCTGAAACACTACGCCATGATAACGAACGATCCGCGGACAACACCGACGAGACGGAACAGGATGACCAGTGGGATCTTGTCCTCGCCAAATCTATGGAGTCGATTGGACCCAAGGTTCGCGAATTGGTGCAAAACACGACCCAAGTTCAATACCCAGAGATGCTTCGTGCTATTGTCAGCTTTTGGTCTTCTCTTCCCCGTGACAACGATTCTGCCGCCACGCCAGCCTCTCTCTTGGTCCTTGAAACCATTCTCCGTGCTGCCGAGGTGCTGACGTACAACTGTGCCGCTATTCACTCCACTGGCGTCATGTCCCAATTTCTGCGTGTCGTCTTCTCTCCAAACACGCCTTTGTCCGCTGCTGAACGTAAAAAGATCATGGCCATTTGCCGTCGGCTCATGTTCTTTGGTGTCGATAAGCCTGCTGACACACAATTTCTGCTCTCTGTGCCCGGCTCGGAAGCCTCCGAATTCTGTCTCGAAATGATGGGCAGATACCACGGCCCTGCATTTTTCAACTTTGATCTCTCACTTTACGGCCATTCGTCTCTCGAGCTTCCAAGTCTTGGTCGTTCGTTCCCACCACAATCTTCTGCTGGATACACCTTCACAGCCTGGATATACATCGACCATTTTGATCCGTCCACCCATACTACTCTGTTTGGCGCCTTTGACGTTTCTCAGACGTGCTTCGTCCTCATGTATCTCGAGAGGGACACGCACAATTTTATCTTGCAGACCTCAGTATTTTCCAATAAGCCTAGTATCCGCTTCAAATCCACCGAATTCCGAGAGAAGCAATGGTATCACATAGGCATTGTCCACAAGAGACCAAGGACCATGACAGCAAGCCGCGCCGCCTTGTACGTTAATGGCGAATTCTGCGAGCAGATGCGATGCAACTATCCTCTGACTCCGCCACTATCCAACAATAGCAACGAAAGTTTTGCATCCTTCAACTCCAGCCAGAACAAAACCAATCCTGTCCAAGCTTTCATAGGTACGCCAAGGGAGCTATCTGGTCATTTCGGCACGGGTCTCGTATCTTCGCGATGGTCGTTGGCGTCTGCGCATCTATTTGAAGACATAATTGGCGACGATTTCCTGGCTGTTCATTATGGTCTCGGTCCTCACTATCACGGGAATTTTCAAGACACACTGGGCGGGTTTCAAACCTACGAGGCATCTGCTCAGCTGGGTCTTCGAAATGAGATTGCGCATCCCGGCAAAGACGAAAATTCCGACATCCTGAGAGCGGTTCGAGACAAGGCGAGTGTGATAATGCCAGAGTCAAAGGTTTTGCTCAGCATTCTTCCCTCTGCAACGCTTCCAGAAAATGTTCAGTTTCTAGATACGGGTCTCTTGCGCTCCCTTCCGCGTTCCGCTTCACGTGCGCTGTTCATTGCTTCAAACAAAGATGGGGCTCCTCTAGCCATCAACTCCGCTGTCCCCAACATTGCTGATGCCCTATTCAAGCCTCAAGGTATCGCATCATTTCGAGGCAGTCCAACCATCGCACTACCGTCGTACCTGGATGAAAACCTTTGGCGTCTTGCTGGGTTCACCTCGCTGGCGCTGAAGCTACTAGAAAGGGCCATGTCAGTTGAAGAAACCATTCGCACCCTTGAGATCATGTTCCACTGTATTCGAACGAGCTGGAGGAACAGTGAAGCCATGGAACGTGACAACGGTTACAGTATTCTGGCCATGCTCCTTCGGTACAAGATGGGATTTGTGAACGGACTGGCTACCGAGTTCTTCGCCATCAAGCTGCACCTCTCGACCGAGGAACGCGACAGTCTAGCCTTTAGAGTCCTGAGCCTGGTACTCGGGTTCGTCGGCTATAATCACGAGAACCCCCTGGATTCATTGATTGTCAACCCACTTGCCTATCGCATCTTGCTGATTGACTTGGACCTCTGGCGGAAATCGGCCCCTCGCATCCAAGAACTATACTACAAGCAATTTGTCACCTTTGCTGTCAATAGCAAGCATCATGAATTTAATAGCAGGAGACTGATACGGATGCGTATCGTCAAACGGCTTCTTGATGCAATGAAAGGTGAAGCTATACCAGAAGAGGTCCTGCCGCACTTCATGCAAACATTTGAAGTGTTGGTGAAATCAAACCTCAGCCCCGAAGCTATGCGATCACTATCGCTCTTCATCACATACGCCTTCCACGTCCCAAGCTCGTCAATGTCTAGGTCATCGCGACCGCTTTCCTCGCTTTCCCAGCCAGCAACACCAAACTTGATGAGGAGGCAAACTGGTGATGGTAGCGGTGCAAGCAGTCCGCTGCCAGGGGTGAAATATCTCACCAAGAAACAACTCGGTGCACGGGTGCTCAGTATTTATTCGCATATACTGTGCGAAAAAGGAAATTTCAACTACATTCGCAAGTTTGCCAAGACTGTCACAAACAAATGGCTCCTCTATTTGCTCGCTGAAAACGACAAAGACATTCTTCTGCAAGGTGCGACCATCCTGTCGAGGCTGTTGGTTGCCCATGGCTTGGCCTATACTTCGAAATTCGCCAGCAAGTCTGCAGGCTTTGCAATCATGGCAAATCGACTAAAGCGATTCTGGTACAGCGCTGCGCTCTGGCCGGTGGTTCTAGCTCTGCTGTTCGGTGTCGATGTGGCCGACCTTGACACAGACAAGTCGCTTGATACAGGTTATCTACTTGGCGTGTTCGGTGGTCGCAAAGTGGTGTATCCCGAGGCCTCTATCATCATCACGTCTATGCTTCAGCATGGCCTGAATGACATTCTCAAGCAAGACGACATGTCAGAAGCGACTCCTGATTCTGAGCTTCGACCAGCGTCTTCGGCTGAGCCCGTAAAAACGTCCACAGACGACATGACACGAGCCTTCCAGACCCGAATGAATTTGGGACAACATGTAGATCCTGTTATCTTGCAAAATATGCTCAAGCTCTTCCATGAGCTGTATGAGGAATCCGCCGATTTCAGAGACTTTGCCTTTAGCTCGGACTGGGTTCGACTCATTTTTTCCATGCTATATCCTTTTATCGTCAGCAGCGATGCTGTGACGCCAGATGTCGAACTGAACTCTCGAGACTCGACTTTAAACTTTGACGGCAGCGATGTCATTATTCGACCTATAGGATTAGCTTCTGGCCGTCCGGCGCCGATTGTACGAACCAGCAGCGTTGACTTGAGCACCACGCCGCAGTCAACGCCCCCCAAAGGGACTCTTCTCCAACGTGCTTCTTCATTCGTTCTGCTCACCACACAAAGTGTACAAGAAGATAGCAAGCATCCAGAGTCTACGTCTCGTCCACTGAGCAGCAATAGGCAGTCTGGTGTCCTCGTTGACAGCCTATTAGAGCTTGCAATCAAGGTCTTCACGGACCAAATTTTCAAACGCAAGGAATTTTCTGGCTTTTTGCTCTTCACAAAGGTTCCGCCTGGGTTTCAAGAGCATCAAGCTTACTTTGAATCCTTTCTTTTGAGGAAGATCGCCACAACCTCAACAGAATACATTCTGTCAAACCAATCCATGTTGTGCGAGCCGAGGCTGATCACGAATCTGGCACGACTCTGCCTGCACTTGACAGAGGCTGTATTCGAAGGATGGTTCATTGATGGCGCTGAAGTGATCATTGATTTTGCAGGAATGCTGTTAGAATACCTGCAGCGACCGGATATTGCAAGCCTGAAAACCGTCAGGCTGTGCAGCCAGTCCGTCACACTCATCCGTACATGCCTACTACGCGTCATTCTGTTGAAGCTATCGGACATGGACAGGCCCGAAACGACAGAAGAAGCTGCTATGAAGTTTATGAGCAAGCTGGCGTATTGGCAAATGTCAATCTTGGGCTGCTTCGCGGCGGAGGATGAGTATCTGAAACTCTTTTGGTACCAACTTTATGCCAAGCTCGTTGAAGAAAGGGACTCTCTACGGCGGTCGGCGGCCAACTTTCTTCGCATATTGCTGGTGGCTAAGCCGGACGAGTCCACTGCTCTCATTCGCTCCTTCATGGTCCCTGGCCACAAGCAAATTCTCCACGACTTTTTCAAAATAACGGAGCTGGACGACGACGTGTTCATCGCATGGGTGGAC
The DNA here is from genome assembly GCA_030411535.1 of Beauveria australis. Lineage (NCBI taxonomy): Eukaryota > Fungi > Ascomycota > Sordariomycetes > Hypocreales > Cordycipitaceae > Beauveria > Beauveria australis. The sequence continues at coordinate 21,663 of JAPERH010000521.1, forward strand.
CAAAATCGACCGTCCCTTGATCTGCTATTCTTTGGAGGAATGGCCAAGACCTGGGAGAACTTTGTCAGCATCGAAAATTTGCGTACGCAGGAGACGGCCAAGACCCGCCTTTCCAAACGAAAGGATAAACTGAAGCAATGGTACTTGGAAGGCGTGGCAAAAGACAAACTTCTAACCAGTCATGAGACTGGAAATAGCGCTTGGATGAAGAGCATTTACAATTCCGAGCACTTCAAGTACCAGAGATTACTCCAAGATCAACAGGATGATCTATCATTCCTCATTTCTGCATACAAAAAGATGGAGATGGACCTGAGACGACCCGGCGCTGTGTTTAGCGACCCTCGGCCTCTGAAGTGGAAGCTTGACCGGACCGAAGGGCGAAATCGTATGCGTCTTCGATTGCTGCCGGACTTCTCTACAGAGATGGAAAAGTACCGTTCCAAAGAGAAGGGAGTTGCAGCGGCAGCCTTGCGAGTCAATACAGCGACGGGTAATTCGCCAAGCGCAGCGCCCACTACGCCAACGCTGGTTACAACACCCAGCACAGCTGCTCCTGGAAACACCGCTGAAGCTGATACTGAGCTGTCTTTTGAACAAGAGGACAGCGGATTCACACCAGAAGACGACTTTGAACTCATTGAGGACCCAAATGATGCGGACGACTTGGATGAGAACTTTGAAGACAAAAATCGTAAAGTTATGCGTCGCCTGGAACATGGCGACCAAGTTCAAGCGGCTTACAATGTTTCTCGTGTAACGGGACTAGAAGCCTGCGAGGGAATATTGATTATTGGCAAAGATGCGCTGTATATGATGGACAACGTATTCCAGACGGCCACTGGAGACATTGTCAACGTTTGGCAAGCCCCGATGGAAGAACGTGACCCCTTTACGCGAATTGTCACCGGAACCAAGACCCTGGAAAAGCGGCAAACAGCCGGTAACAGAGATCAAGAGTCTAGACACTGGAAGTGGCAAGATACCATCAGCATCTCAAAGCGCCGCTTCCTGTTCCGTGATGTCGCCATCGAGATTTTCTTCACAGATGGCCGCAGCTACCTCCTCACTGCGATCAACTCAGTCGTTCGGGATGAGATGTTCATCAAGATGCTCTCCAAGGCGCCGCACACCAGCGCTGCCCATGCTCTTCCTAACCCAGAAGATGCGTGGAGGTTCGAAGCTTTGAAAAACTTTGACGAGTCGCAGCAAGGTATTAGCTCTAAGCTGGGAACACTGTTCAACACATCGCCATGGAATCCATTGATGAAGCGCTGGCAGAAGGGTGAAATGTCCAATTTCCACTATCTCATGATGGTCAACACCATGGCAGGCAGGACCTTCAACGATCTGACGCAGTACCCAGTGTTCCCCTGGGTACTCGCCGACTTTACGAGCGAAGAGCTTGACCTCAACAACCCCGCCTCCTTTCGTGACTTGTCTAAGCCTATGGGTGCTCAGACACAGGAACGAGTACAGGGCTTCGTTGAAACGTACAATGCTCTCAAGGAGATTGAACAAGCGCCGTTTCATTATGGAACGCATTATTCGTCTGCCATGATCGTCACGTCTTACCTCATCCGCTTACCCCCGTTTGTGCAGTCTTATCTCTTGCTGCAAGGTGACAGCTTCGATCACGCCGACCGACTATTTCAGTCTATTCCTGATGCTTGGAAGTCGGCATCCTGCCGCAACAAAACGGATGTCCGAGAACTCATACCCGAGTTCTTTTGCCTGCCTGAATTTCTGACCAACGTCAACGGATATGACTTTGGGCGACGACAGAGCAACGGTGTCAAGGTCGATAATGTCACTCTGCCCCCGTGGGCCAAGGGTGATGCAAAGATTTTCATTGCCAAGCACCGGGAGGCTCTGGAGAGCCGATATGTGAGCGAAAATCTCCATCGTTGGATCGATTTGGTCTTTGGATATAAGCAGCGAGGTGAAGCGGCCGTGGAAAGCTTGAACGTCTTTCATCACTTGTCGTATGCTGGTGCTAGCGATCTGGACCGTATCACGGACGCAAATGAGCGTGCAATCACTGCGGGTGTCATTCACAACTTTGGACAGACACCGCATCAGGTGTATTCCAAGCCGCACCCGCCGCGTGAAAATGCAAAATGCCCGATCAAGCGGCTTGACTCGTCGGTGCAGGCACTCATGTGTCTCCCGAACCCATTGATAGGTATGTGGCGATGATGCAGCAAAGGATACCGTTGTTGCTAACATTGTCTAGAATCGCACGAACGAGTAGCCTCCCTGATATACTCACCGAAACTGGACCGGCTGCTGTGTGCCTCGCCCTTTCGCCTGAATTTGCCACCATACGACAAATTTCTGGAATGGGGATATGCCGACAACACCGTCCGCTTCTTCTTCAGTGATAATCGCAAAGTAAGATACTACGCTCCGACAAGAAGTAATCCAGCTAACGTATCAGCCGGCTGGGTTGTTTGAAAATCTGCACATCGGACAAATCTCATGCGCCTGCTTTGCCGACTCCAAAACTCTCATTACGGCAGGCGAAGACTGCGTTGTTTCAGTTTACAACGTCATAACGAGCCCGGGCAAGTTCGTTGAGCTTATGCCTAAGTCCAGCCTGTTTGGACACAAGACTCCCATCACAGCCATTGCCGTCAGCAAGTCTTTTAGCACTTTTGTCAGCGTGTCTGCGGATGGACAGGGTCTGTTGTGGGACTTGAATCAGCTGACGTTCATCCGCAAGCTTCCGCTCGTACGTCCCGTGGAGTGCGCGCGCATCAATGACGTGTCGGGAGAGATTCTGCTCTGCTCCGGGCCGAGCGTCATCCTGTACACGCTCAACGGATCCGTCATACTCGATCAAAACGTCTGTCCCGACCCAGATGACTACGTTCACGCGTGCGCATTCTACGAAGGCGCTGGCAACGAGTGGCTAGAGAACCAACTTATCTTCACTGGTCACAGCCGCGGCGTCGTCAATGTCTGGCGCAAGAGCCACACCATGGGCAAATGGTATCTGGAGCATCTTCGACGGCTGGACCACGTCGACTACAAGACGGATCGGCGCGACAATGTCAGCGCGGGTATCACCTGTATCAGCCCGATGCCGAACTGCGTATACACGGGAGACGAAGACGGCAGAGTTGTACGTTTTCCTGTGGATGTTATTTTGCCTATTCACACCTGCACACACACTAACAAAGGAGTCACAGTTTGAATGGAACTTTGTGGGCAGAGACCGATAGTGCCGTCCCTGCTGGAGGCATTTACAGACGACGTCGCCAACGCGCAGAAGTTGAGGCGCATGTGGGCAAGGATAGGGAAACATGAACTAGAAAGGGGCAATTTTTGGAACTTTATAGATTGGCTATACTGCCCACAAAAGAAGGACATTGCGTGCATAGGGGCATTGCATTTTCATCGTGTTTGGGTCTTGCATTGGGCGAGCGAGGAAACAGCTCCAACTCCAGCATGACAGCATGCATCTGGACAAAAGAAACAGCATTGCTTTCAAGAGGTGGCTCGTGCCTCAGACTTGTGAAAAATGTATATAAATTTGGGACACAAGACGGCGAGAGATGAAGGACTCAGAGCATATAATAAAAATTTGCGAGTTTCTCGTCCGTATAGATATTGTATTGTTACACAAGTCTTCCTCCGCTGGCCAAATAGTGTTCACTTATCACCCTGAAGGTCTGTCTCCAGTCCCCCTTGCATCTATCCGCCGTTTCCGGCTTGCTTCCATGCCCTTTGTTTTGGTATATGTATGCGCTTTTTTCAAAGGTCGGCTTCTTTTTTTTACTCGTCGTCATATCCCGTCAATTGCTTACGGGGACCGGTAGGGACTGTATCAGGGCGAGCCTCATGTTAGCGAGCTGCGAGAGACCACACCATTCCGTGAAGGTTCTCAGGTTGAAGGAGCACGCTCTGAATGGCATCCAGGAGAGAATCGCCGACAGGGGCAAGGAGAAAGAGGTGGGACGTACCGGGATACGTGACGGGAACCGGAGCCGGATCGACGTCGCCGAGCCAGCGGCGGATGGGCGGACCGATGGGCATGGCGAGAGGCCCGGCGGCACCGATGACTACGGACCAGAAGAGCGCGGGCTTCTCGCGGGCGGCCCAGCGGCAGTACTTGAGGGGCGTGGACCAGAAGAAAGGCGCGGCTGACATTATGACTGAGGCGGTACGGCAAGTGACGAATTAGCGGGAGGCGGGAACGCTGAGTGTGTGACGGCGGGCGGGCGCAAGGGTGTATCGATTGGCGATGGCGGATATTTGAAACGTACGTGGATTTGCGGCGGCGCGCAAAGGGCTCGGCGTTGCAAGTACAAAGTTGGTGATGGGTATACGACGGGAAGGTGTTGAAGCTCTGGGAAAAGGTCGCAGTCTAGCGGGAGGATTTGGCGGCTTTGCTATTGGATGCTGGGGGTGATGGACCCGTTTTTCTGGGGTTGGGGCCGGCAAGATGGGAAAGCAGCGAGACTACTCCGTACGTTGGAAGCTGTTGGAGCATAAGAATACGTATTTTGTGTAAGTAAAATGAGATGGAGATCTTGATTCTTCTCAACTGACGTATGAAAATCTATTTCGACTCTGGTACGTGGACATGGCATAGCTGGCTGTGAACGGCACTTGAACAAACGCCACGATTACAGCCAAGTAGCCTACCAATGGTGTCCAAGTAATTCAATTGAATGATATACTGAGCAATCAAATCAGAAATCAAATCACGCGATGTATCGCCACAAAAGCCGGATATGTCGCTTCTCATGATCTTCTCCCCACCAGGCACCGCGCGGCAGAGTGCCAAAACGACGCTAAACCAAGATGGGCCCCCCGCCAACCAGCCAAGGCTACGTATCCAATCCAGAAGAGCCCCCAGAGCTCCTTGAAGCTTCGCTCGTGGAACATATTAACACGACTCCCCCAACGTTCACCTTACTACGCCGTCTTTTCTACTCTTTTTTCTTGTCGTTTTGCTCGCTCATTTCTAAACACGACTTCAAGAAGCAGAGTACTATGCGGCTGTCGTGGAGCGCGGTCATTTCCACCCTTGCGGCGGCCACGTCGGCGCTGAGCACCACGGGTTCTCGACTGCTCGTTGTTCTCGACGACGTGGCTGACAAGGCGGCATACGGACAGTTTTTTGGTGACTTGGCTGGTGCGTCTTGAACATTCTCAGTGACGAGGATGTGATGACTGCGCAATTGATCTATTGCTAACACTATACACGCTGTTCTTTAGCTCGCGGCTTCGACATCAACTACGAAACGCCTCGCAGCGATAAGCTGAGCCTGTTTAATCTCGGCGAGCGCAGATATGACCACCTCATCTTTCTGCCCACAAAAGTTAAAGGTACTGTTCGCGTGCCGTTCGCGTTCGTCACAGCAACCCTTCCACTAACCGCTCGCCGTCCGCAGCTCTCGGCCCTAATCTGACCCCGAAGCTGCTCGTCGACTTCGTCAACGCCGAGGGCAACATCGTGGTCGGCCTCTCCTCGACGACGCCCACCACGAGCTCCATCGTGTCGCTGCTTGCCGAGCTCGAAATCTCCCTGCCCGCCGAGCGCACGGGCACCGTCGTCGACCACTTCCACTACGACGCCCTCTCTGCGCCCGAGACGCACGACGTGCTCGTGCTAGACACGCCGACGCCCAACGCGCGCGCAGGCCTCAAGCCCTACTTTGCGCTCCCCGACGCCGTTATTGCCGTCCCGCACACGGCCGGGCACGTCCTCGGCAACAGCCACCTGCTGACGCCGATCCTGCGCGCCCCCGACACGGCGTACAGCTACAACCCCAAGGAGCAGGCCACCGTCGTCGAGCCCGACGAGCTCTTTGCCGCCGGTCGGCAGCTCGCGCTCGTCTCAGCCCTCCAGGCCCGCAACTCGGCCCGCGTCGTGGTGCTCGGCGCCGAGATGCTTCAGGACAAGTGGTTCGATGCAAAGGTGGCCAAGGTCGATGGCTCCCCGACCAAGACGCAGAACAAGGAATTTGCGCGCCGTCTCTCAGGCTGGGCGTTTCAAGAGATTGGCGTCTTGCGCGTCAACGACGTCGAGCACCGTCTCGTCGGTAGCGACGAGCCCAACCCTAGCCTCTACAGAATCAAGAACGACGTGGTACGTTGGTGCCTTGCCACCGGAACAAGTGCGCGGATAGCTACTAAACTAACAACTGCCGCCAGACATACCGCATCTCGCTGTCCGAGTACAGCTGGAACAAGTGGGTGCCCTTTGCCCTCCCTGAGCAGGACGCGCTGCAGCTCGAATTCTCCATGCTGTCGCCCTTTCACCGCCTTAACCTGGCGCCCGTCGGCAAGACCGCCGACGCCGCCACCTACGGCGTGCGGTTCACGACGCCCGACCAGCACGGCATATTCAACCTCCTCGTCAACTACAAGCGCCCCTTCCTCACCAACATCGAGGAGAAGCGCACCGTCAGCGTCCGCCACATGGCCCACGACGAGTGGCCGCGCAGCTACGCCATCTCGGGCGCGTGGCCCTGGATCTCAGGCATCGCCGCCACTGTGGTCGGCTTTGTGGCCTTTTCTGCGCTCTGGATGTATAGCAAGCCTACGGATGCAAAGAAGAAGAAGACGCAGTAAAATGAGAGACGCATAAAAGACGGGTGATGAAGAGTTGAAGTGAACATTTTGCAATTTCATTGGTTTCTTGTGCTGGATCCTTGTTCAAGATGGCAACAAAAGGGCATGACTTGTGTTTTATGTACGATTTGAGTAAAATAGAAGCTGATCTGGTACGGGAAAGTCGTTGAATCTATGATATCAGCTGGACTCCATTTCGGAGTTGAATCCAAACACAATTCATATATACGATGAAGTGCATGCTGAATCAGAAGAAACTGGACAGGCAAGAATCACTCAGGTGCCCTTGTTTATATGCCATCATTACTCCGGCTCATCTCTAGCCGCTTCTTGCATTCCATTGCTTCCTCTTCTAAGCCCCCGGCCATCACCTACCTGCACGCTCAGCATGTTTGGCTCCATTGACGAGCTTGTCCACTGGAACGAGGCTGGCGCTGCCATTGGCGGCACCACCGAGTTTCAGCTCGACACCGAGAACCTCGATCTGGTTCTCGAAAACGTCACCTTGAACAGACCACAAGCTAAGCAAGGTTAAAATTGAATTTTCCATGCCATAGGTACAGGCTGAAATGATTAGAGCGGTGACGATTGCGTATTATAAGAGACTGAACAAGTGGGTGTTTTTTTTTTTTTTTTTTTTTTTTTTTAATTTGTTTTACCTTTT